>CM042249.1:2387982-2405482 GCA_023566225.1 Romanogobio albipinnatus | reverse complement strand
AGTGTCTTCATTTGGCATTTCTGTTCTCTTGCATTGGTGACATGCTTGGGGTTGCCAGATATCAAGTGTTTTAACCCCCCATTCTCTTAGCTCAGGGGTGTCCAAAGTCCGGCCCGTGGGCCAAATGCGACCCGGGGATGAATTTCAAACGGCCCGTGGTGTGTCTATTAAAATGTATTATATGTGGCCCGCCACGCATAATTTACAAAGCGTGCAGTTTCACAATGTCAACACAAGATGGCGGTACTAGATTTTAGGCCAGGGAAACATTAACGCACCAAAAGCGGAACGAAACAGCGCTACAACTCGGAGTGTCTCGATCACATGACCACTAAACAGCCAATGAGAAGTGTTCAAGTTCGGCGCAGGTTGATATCTAATTTTATTCAGGGTAAACGACTAATATCTTTGTGCTCAGATTATAAAAAGAAAAAATGTATCATCCTACTTGATGTCTTAACCAATTGATGTGTTTGTTACTGTATAGCTCCTGTAATTTCAAGCTAATCCCACCATTGCACACTGAGATATTGGCATTCATGTGTTCACACTGTCTGGCGGCCATTTTGAAAACTGTCTGAAAACTTTCACCAAAAGAGTAGCCCCTTAAATGTGCATTTTTTAGATGTTTAAGCCTTTATTTTCCATAAGTATAACTTCTTACTGCCAAATTAAGATATTCATATTTAGACTTTTGCATATTATAACCTGGAAAATAATTACAGTTAGATCCAAAAGATAGTTTTAGCAACATAGTGCAGATGCTACAGAACATCGTTAGCTTACTAGCTGTATAAGACTGTGTGCTACACTATCCTGTGCACTAAAATGACTCAGTGTAGATTTTGGTGAGTTTAATAGGTACATTTACCTTAATTTTTAATATAGATATGTATTAAATGAGTAATAAAGGCCAAATTACAGACTATTTTTGTCATAAACTTGCAGTTTTGTGCATTTGTGTTTATATTAAATGTGTTTATAGACTAAATACCATAAAGCCATTCTGGATATAGATAATATGTTTTACTTTTTGCCATGTGTGCGCTGCAAAAATGCTCTTATTTAGTATTTTTGTCTTGTTTCTAGTCTTAATATATCAAAAAAAATCATAAATCAAGATGCATTTACTAGATAAGCTAAATGACATGCAATATTTTTTCTTGTTTTCTGGAAAAATAAATTGAAATTGAAGTGAGTTTTTGCTTAAAAAATGCACAATGATCTGCCAGTGGGGTCAGAAAAATAATCTTGTTTCTTGTTTCAATTCTTGTTTCTGTCCCAAACCGAAACAAGATTATTGTTCTTACCCCATTGGCAGATCATTGTGCATTTCTTAAGCATAAACTCACTTCATTTTGATTTGATTTTCCAGAAAACAAGAAGAAATATTGCATGTCATTTAGCTTATCTAGTAAAAGCAGCTTGATTTAAGAATGTTTAGATGTTTGGACTGGAAACACGACAAAAATACTAAGTAAGAAAGGCCTTTTTTGCCTGTTATATATATATATACACTCACCTAAAGGATTATTAGGAACAGCACACTAATACTGTGTTTGACCTCCTTTCACCTTCAGAACTGCCTTAATTCTACGTGGCATTGATTCAACAAGGAGCTGAAAGCATTCTTTAGAAATGTTGGCCCATATTGATAGGATAGCATCTTGCAGTTGATGGAGATTTGTGGGATGCACATCCAGGGCACGAAGCTCCCGTTCCACCACATCCCAAAGATGCTCTATTGGGTTGAGATCTGGGGACTGTGGGGGCCATTTTAGTCCAGTGAACTCATTGTCATGTTCAAGAAACCAGTTTGAAATGATTGGAGCTTTGTGACATGGGGCATTATCCTGCTGGAAGTAGCCATCAGAGGATGGGCACATGGTGGTCATAAAGGGATGGACATGGTCAGAAACAATGCTCAGGTAGGCCGTGGCATTTAAACCATGCCCAATTGGCACTAAGGGGCCTAAAGTGTGCCAAGAAAACATCCCCCACACCATTACACCACCACCACCAGCCTGCACAGTGGTAACAAGGAATGATGGATCCATGTTCTCATTCTGTTTACGCCAAATTCTGACTCTACCATCTGAATGTCTCAACAGAAATCCAGACTCATCAGACCAGGCAACATTTTTCCAGTCTTCAACTGTCCAATTTTGGTGAGCTCGTGCAAATTGTAGCCTCTTTTTCCTATTTGTAGTGGAGATGAGCGGTACCCGGTGGGGTCTTCTGCTGTTGTAGCCCATCCGCCTCAAGGTTGTGCGTGTTGTGGCTTCACAAATGCTTTGCTGCATACCTCGGTTGTAACGAGTTGTTATTTCAGTCAAAGTTGCTCTTCTATCAGCTTGAATCAGTCGGCCCATTCTCCTCTGACCTCTAGCATCAACAAGGCATTTTGGCCCACAGGACTGCCGCATACTGGATGTGTTTCCCTTTTCACACCATTCTTTGTAAACCCAGTCTTTGTGCTAAGCTAGTCAGCTAGGGTGCGTCAGACAGAGTTATGGCACTGACAGAGATTAGAATGGTATTTATGGACTTATCTAACTCTGGGGGATACGGTGAATAAGATAAAGCCACAAAAAGTCGGCGTGTTCCTGTAAAAATAACGCACAATATCTTTCTGTTTATTATAAGCGAGCTCTAGTTTTGTCATCTGTCATTTTAAATGCTCAGGCTCTTTAAAGTTGGTGGATTCTGATTGGCTTGTCAATGTTTTTATCGTTCATCAGCTGGAGAAAAGTCCTTTTGAGAGTGATTTGTTCCTCTGTATTGTTGTAGTTGTGGTGTGACTTAGAGAAGCATTATAGTTATTGTCTATTATACTGTTATTTTCGTTCATCCCTACTCTTATAGATGCACTGTATGAATGGAGACGCAGTGTGATGACTGGAAATGTACTCAACATTAGTGTTTGTGTCTTTCAGGCTGCTGAACAGGATGGCCGCTGAGGAGCGGCACATGACGTCCAGCTGTGGCTCCTACATCAAGACAGAGCCCTCCAGTCCGTCCTCTCTGGTGGACACGGCCAGCCACCCCAGTCCCGGCGCGCATTCGGACGCCAGCGGCGGCTACGCCAGCGCCATCAACAGCCACTCCAACGGCCTGGACTCTCCGCCCATGTTCACGGCGGGCGGGCCACTGGGCGCGGCGGGGAGCGCCTGCCGCAAGCGCTACGAGGACTGCTCCAGCACGCTGCTGGACGACCCCGGCTCCATCAAGTGCGAGTACATGCTCAACTCCATCCCCAAGCGCCTGTGCCTGGTGTGCGGAGACATCGCGTCGGGGTATCACTATGGCGTGGCCTCCTGCGAAGCCTGCAAGGCCTTTTTCAAGAGAACAATACAAGGTAATCCATCGGCATGAGCTGTGTGCTGCATGTTACAGGGCTCCAGGCTAACATTTAGAGCAGTGGCTTCGCTTTACAGATGTGGCGCCAGCACCTGATTTGGCTATTAGCATTTTTTTATATTCTACTCTTATTAAAGCTGCACTATGTAACATTTTTGCAGTGAAAAATCCAGACACCACTAGGCCAGTGTTATATATTTTGTTCAGTTGAGTACTTACAATATCCCAAATGTTTCTGACTATTTGTAAATGGTGAGATGCTATTTTACCCGAGGAACCGGGACGTGTGAGGGCGTGGCCTGTCGATGACATCATATCTGCGTTAGTTTGCGGTTTTATTCTGCAGAAGCGCTTTCCTCTCACTGCAGTGTGAACAAGTGTCAGCAGCCGGCGAGAGAACGCTCAGAGTAACGTCATCCCATCATCCACACACTCAGATGTGTGTAATATGATCAGCAGAGCTGCGTTCCCTCACACTCATGAGTGGAGGAGCGGAAGTGGCGACTGTGGCATAATAAAAGTCCCGCTGCTCGCGAGGCGTGTGTTGCATTCATCTTATTAACAATCGCTCCAGCGGTTCCTCAGCTCCACAACACTCGCTCCTGCTCTGCTTCAGACTACAGTAACGCTAATAATCACATCAACATGATTTCTGCCCGAGTCCTATCCCGATTCTTTCCCACCGGCTGTGAGCTGAAGACCACATGTCCCAAGAGTCTGCGCTCAAACGTGCCGTCATCAAACTACGCCTTTGTTTTGAACAGGCGATCTCTAGCGGACGGAAAACTTATCCCATTGTTTTTCTATAGTGTCACACTCAACTGACCGACAGCTTCAGAGATCATAAAAGGAGCGCCCTATACTTGCTTTCTGTCTAATTCAGTCACAATTCGAAGAAAAGTGTTTGTTTTTCATGAGACATTGTGACTTCCTACTTTTGTCCATATATTAAGGAGTGAAAATGGCTAATAAGTCAATAAGTGCTCCTCCACCGCCATCTACTGGTTATAGTGGTAATTTCATGTCTTTTTGTTTTTAAAATAAAAGTGCTTGTTTGCTAGCCTAGAAATCTAGACACACCCTAGCAGGTCATCTAGCAACTCTCCGTTGGCTTGCGAGCTTGAAAAACCAAACTCTAGTCAGGCCAATCACATCGTGTATAGAGTTGGTGGGCGGGCTTAACATAATGACGACAGAGTTGTGACGGTTCCGCGTGAATTCCCTGCAAACAAAGAACAGCACTGAAGTCATTCTTAAAAAAGGAAGATGTGTTCTGAGTTTTGCCGACCAGATACGGCCAAAGTTTTATCTATCGACTAGCTCCGCTGGTGGGAAAACGCATGGGACTCAGCCACAACCCGCTTATAATAGTTGTCTCACCACTGATAGCGCTCTGGTTGGTTGTAGCTCTATCCTATTGCGTGCAGAGGGAATCTGAAAGACAACCGTTTATCCCGCCCCTCGGATTGAGCCGTCAATGGTGTGTTCCCAGACCCAACATCTTGATGTGGCTCCGGCTTGTCAGGCTACTTGTTTGCCACAAAGTGTTAGTTTTCCTACACCTTTAAACTTTTAGTTTTACAAAACATCACATTGAAAATAACATTAAAAATGGATAACATTTAGAGATTTGAAGTGCTGGAAAAAGTGTGAAGCCCTTGAAAGCCCCTGAGAAGTGCTTGAATTTCACTCTCAATATATATTTGACTATTTCTGCCACAATACCATGGTTACAGTTAGCGTTGCTTCATTAAATCCATGGTGAATGTTGGTGATTTGTGGACTGAAAAGCCTTCTATAACTTGTTTGCTCATGGCCCAGTGTTTCATGGCTTCCACGTCAGCGCGGTTTGATCTGATATCTGTGGTTTATAACAGAGAATTTGAATGCTTCTCACTAGAGCAATGTTATTGATATTGCAGCGAACACTGGATCTCCCAGTGTAGTAATGGTGTCACATGATCGAGATCGGCTCCTGTTCTGAGCAGTCTATTATTGGTCCGAGCTGATAAACGGTCCGCTTTCGTTTGCCGTTTGATGTTTCTCATATGTAACAGGAATGGCAGCTCTTATCAGTTGGACGCCACGGTGGAGGCACCAGTGAGATCTCTAACAACATTTACTTGCAACGGCAGGAAAAAAGGACGCAAAATCCACCCATTCGATCACAGTCTGGAGCCCTGTGTTAGCAGTTTGGAATAATTATAAAACTAATATTTCTCTATGTACTTATTTGATTACATCATTCTGAGAATGAGAAACGATGAACCGTGCATTGGCCAGTTGTCAATACGAAGACAATGTGCTTATTGACGTATTATCGTGACATGGACGTGATGTATGGTGTGGCGCCAGCGCTGACGTTCTAGTAATCAATCCATTTGATCGCCTATACTAGGTTTACTGTTACAGAGACATATGATCAGATGACCACACTGACCAGAGCGGATGAAATAGCCGTCTCTTCTCACTCCAGCACAGAATGGACAGAACAAGGCACAGGTCACATGGTCAGATTTTGACTAGTGGTATAAGTTCTGGTCCATATTGTGTCTTACTTTGGACACGTAAAGGCCTGTTCACACCAAGAACTATAACCAAAAAGAGAACTATATTGATAATTTATTAGTATCTACACTAGTGGAAGATATAGTTCTGTTTATTGCATGCATGTGCTGCAGTTTCGGCGTCTGTCGCTGTAAATGCTTGAGCTGGATGATTCTGATTGGCTGTCAATGTTTTTATCGTTCATCCGTTGGAAATTATATGGAGAACGATATCTTTATGGTTATAGTTATTGCCCTTGGTGTGAACGGGCCTTTAGGCTTGTTTTCACATGGGGGTAGGTTTAAAAACATCATTGTATTGCATTGCATTATATGTTTGAAAACTACAGATCATAAAACTAAGCATTAAATATAATCTTACTTAGACATATTATTGACAGATATTGATATTTATATGCATTTTATGTCAGTCTCTGCTATAAAGTTCTGATTGATTTACATCACTAGCATCAGAATTTCATCCTTTTGTCCATATTAATATCAGCATCTGCAGCAAATTAACATATTTTTGCTCGGTTTGAGTCTCTGAATAAAATGTAGCTGTTTTTCCTCCATATTCTTGCAAACTTTTTTTTGTGACTTTTTGTCTTTCATACACTCTCAGAAAAAAGGTACAAAAGCTGTCACTGGGGCGGTACACTTTTGTACATAAATGGTGCATATTAGTACCTTAAATGTACATATTAGTACCTAAAGTGTACATATTATTGTCTAAAGTGTACATATTATTACCTAAAGTATACATATTATTACCTAAAGTATACATATTAGTACCTAAAGTGTACATATTATTGCCAAAAGTGTACATATTATTACCTAAAGTAAACATATTAGTACCTAAAGTGTACATAATATTACCTAAAGTGTACATATTGCCTAAAGTGTACATATTACCTAAAGTGTACATATTAGTACCTTAAATGTACATATTAGTACCTAAAGTGTACATATTATTGCCTAAAGTGTACATATTATTACCTAAAGTGTACATATTATTACCTAAAGTATACATATTAGTACCTAAAGTGTACATAATAGTACCTAAAGTGTACATATTATTACCTAAAGTGTACATATTATTGCCTAAAGTGTACATATTGCCTAAAGTGTACATATTATTACCTAAAGTGTACATATTAGTACCTTAAATGTACATATTAGTACCTAAAGTGTACATATTATTGCCTAAAGTGTACATATTATTACCTAAAGTGTACATATTAGTACCTAAAGTGTACATATTAGTCCCTAAAGTGTACATATTAGTACCTTAAATGTACATATTAGTTCCTAAAGTGTATATATTAGTACCTAAAGTGTACATATTAGTACCTTAAATGTACATATTAGTACCTTAAATGTACATATTAGTACCTAAAATGTACATATTAGTTCCTAAAGTGTATATATTAGTACCTAAAGTGTACATATTATTACCTAAAGTGTACATATTAGCACCTTAAATGTACGTATTAGTACCTGAAGTGTACATATTAGCACCTAAAGTGTACATATTAGTACCTAGAGTGTATATATTAGTACCTAAAGTGTACATATTATTACCTAAAGTGTACATATTAGCACCTTAAATGTACGTATTAGTACCTGAAGTGTACATATTAGCACCTGAAGTGTACATATTAGCACCTAAAGTGTACATATTAGTACCTTAAATGTACATATTAGTACCTAAAGTGTACATATTAGCACCTGAAGTGTACATATTTGCACCTAAAGTGTACATATTAGGACTTTAAATGTACATATTAGTTCCTTAAATGTACATATTAGTACCTAAAGTGTACATATTAGTACCTTAAATGTACATATTAGTACCTAAAGTGTACATACTAGTACTTTAAATGTACATATTAGTACCTAAAGTGTACATATTAGTACCTAAAGTGTACATATTAGTACCTTAAATGTACATATTAGTACCTAAAGTGTACATATTAGTACCTAAAGTGTACATATTAGTACCTTAAATGTACATATTAGTACCTAAAGTGTACATATTAGTACCTAAAGTGTACATATTAGTACCTTAAATGTACATATTAGTTCCTAAAGTGTATATATTAGTACCTTAAATGTTAGTACCTAAAGTGTACATATTAGTACCTTAAATGTACATATTAGTACCTAAAGTGTATATATTAGTACCTTAAATGTACATATTAGTACTTAAAGTGTACATATTAGTACCTTAAATGTACATATTAGTACTTAAAGTGTACATATTAGTACCTTAAATGTACATATTAGTTACTAAAGTGTACATATTAGTACCTTAAATGTACATATTAGTACCTTAAATGTATATATTAGTACCTACATTTTACATATAAGTACATAAAGTGTACATATTAGTAGCTTAAATGTACATATTATTACCTAAAGTGTACATATATGTACCTAAAGTGTACATATTAGTACCTTAAATGTACATATTAGTACTTAAAGTGTACATATTAGTACCTTAAATGTACATATTAGTTACTAAAGTGTACATATTAGTACCTTAAATGTACATATTAGTACCTTAAATGTATATATTAGTACCTACATTTTACATATAAGTACATAAAGTGTACATATTAGTAGCTTAAATGTACATATTATTACCTAAAGTGTACATATTAGTACCTAAAATGTACATATTAGTACCTACATTTTACATATAAGTACATAAAGTGTACATATTAGTACCTAAAGTGTACATATTAGTACCTTAAATGTATTAGTACTAAAAGTGTGAACCAAAGTGTACCTTTTGAAAAGGTACCGCCCCAGTGACAGCTTTTGTTCATTTATTTCTGAGTGTATGTCATGCTTTACAGGGTTAAAGCCCTACTGTATTTATTAATCTTCAGCATGAATTATGACAGCTTTGAATCACGGAGATTTCTGTCCATCAGTGACACAAACACGCCATCACTCTCGTAACTCTCACGCCGTCAGGTGTTTAAACACACATTGGCTGCGTCGTATCGGCTCTAAACAGTCTATGTACTTTTGTGAAGGCAAACAGTCACAGCTCGTCCAAAACGCTGCTATTTGCGCTGGAAACACAAGTGGCGTGCCTCAAGTCACATATTTAGAGTCTGGCTTAAAAAACACAGCACTCGCGGCGAGACACTCGAACGAACGAGCAGAATTAAGAGGAGGAGAGTTGCAGAAAGAAAGAGAGCGTCTTAGACGTCTCCGTCCCCCCTCCTCACTTTGTATTGTCAGATGGCAATTTCCCCCCTCTATCGCTCTGTTCTTCCTTTTGGAGCGCTGCCTGTAATGGAGCTAATCTAGAGCCGTTTGTCCGAGCCACAGGAGTTTTGTCAATAACAATCAGCGTTCAGCAGGAGTAATTAAGGCCGAGCCTTTTCATTAGGCCGGGGGGAGGGGCTCGTCTCCGGGGACGACCGGCGCAATTAGAAACGCAGGCACGCGTCGCCGGGTAATTTCAGCCGCGGCCGGGAAGGAGGGAAAGAAACGGAGGACTTTCTTTAGATTGAAGAGGGACTCGTTTTTGTCTCGTGCAAGAGCCGGACGACTAATGGCATAATAAGCAGACGAAAGGCTGGGGATTTTAGGCAGAAAGAGACAAGGGCAGGTTGAGAGGAGGAAGAATAGGGCAGACGATGAGCGTTTGACAGAAGACAAGAAGAGAGGCATAAGAGATGTGGATTAGATGTGATTAAGTGAGTAAATAACAGGGCCGAGGTTGAGGGTTTCCATCCCGACTGATCCGACACAAGAGCAAACGCCGCTGCTTCTGCTGACCGTGTCAGATGTAACGGGAGAAGTTCAGGAAAACTGGAGACATTCGTTTGGGAACACTTTATGTTCCAAGAACGTTTTGCTTACGTTCCTGTTGTTTCTAATGTTCTCGGAACCTTCAAAATGGACGGTTTGAACATGTTATATGAACGTTAAGCAAACATTCTGGGAACGTTACTTTTGAAGTTACATTTAACGGTGCAATATGTAAGACCACATGTCCCAAGAGTCTGCGCTCAAACGTGCCGTCATCAAACTACGCCTTTGTTTTGAACAGGCGACCTCTAGCAGACGGAAAACTTACATAGTGCAGCTTTAACAAACAATAGACGAACGTCCAACTAAAACATTACAGGTAACAATGTACATGGACAACACGTTTTGAGAACATTATTAAAGACTAGATAACTTTGAACAAAGGTTCTATTAACGTTACTGGAAGAAAGTTTGTTCATAACTTTGAGAGAACATTCGGAGAATGCTTTTATTATTAATTAACAGGAACTAACAATACAATACTTCCAAAGAATTGATTCATCTCAGGTAATGTTAATTCATTTGTTAATAAAAACAAAAATATATATCTGTTAACATTATTTAATGCACATGAATAATTGTATTATTGATGAATAAATATTTTAACAAATGTTTGGCTCTTTCAGGGTTTCTGCGGATCTTAAAAAGCCTTCATTCTCGGTGCGTTCACACCAGACGCGACTTAAGCGAATAAATCACGCTATTCGCGTGTAGTTGGACGCTTGAACATTTTGAGTTTACTCGATTCATTCACGCGTGACATTCGCTTCACAACAGACGTGAATTCGCGTCATGGGAGGGGCTTCTGCCAGCGGCTCGTCTCGTTGAGAAACGTCTGACATGGATTGTTTTAAAATACGGCGAATAAGCTCAATTTGCCGGCTTTAGCTAGCTTGTAGTCTCAGTATGTAACGTTATAGCTCAAATTGTTTCTATAAAGTATGAAGATGTATCGTACAGCTCCGGGTATCCACAGAGTATAGTTCCTGCCATATCGGCCTATAAAATCACAACTTTTCATCGTCTTAGTACATGATGTAACTAGTTTTAAATAGGAAAAATATCAAAACTTTGGTCATTTTTGAGAGAGATGCTAATGGTCTAATCAGATTCAATGATCTTACATTTACATTTGTGCATTTGGCAGACGCTTTTATCCAAAGCGACTTACAGTGCACTTATTACAGGGACAATCCCCCTGGAGCAATGTGGAGTAAAGTGCCTTGCTCAAGGACGCACTGGTGGTGACCGCTGGGATCGAACCAGCAACCTTCTGCATATCAGTTCCATGGTTTAACCCACTGGACCACCATCTCCACAACCCACGAGCTGACGCATTAGGGACGTGTGGCCTAACACATTGAGCTAATTGCTCATATCTTTGCTAAGCTATGCTAAAAGTGCTAGCGCCAGACCCGGAGATCGGCTGAATGGATTCGAAAAACGGTAAAACCCAACTGTTTAACTCTAGGGGAGACGGAAAATGAATGAAATAGTGGCGTGTTCCTTTAAGAGAAGTTCCAAGTGCCGAACCAGAGACAACACTGATCTCCATAATGGTGACTTAATTTTTTTGGCTTGAGAAAATGTCACTCAAACCAATCAATTAATCTGAACTTGTGTTTTCCGAGTAAATACTATAAAAACTATAGTTTTACAATTACGTTAAGACATTAAGTAAAGTAAACGGTAAAACTGTTTAACTCTAGGGGAGACGGAAAATGAGTGAAAAATAGTGGCGTGTTCATTTAAGAGCATGTTTAGATGCAGAGCTAGTCTTGCGAATGCGGCTTTCTTGCATTTCAAACGTAAACCCTTTATGTTTGCAAATCATATTTAATTAGAATTTTGAGTTCTTGAAATATCTTGGTTCGTTGTATTGTTCACAGAGGTGGACAAAGTACACAACTCTTTTACTTGAGTAAAAGTAAAAGTACTACAGGTCAAATATTACTCCGTTACAAGTGAAAGTTCTAAAAACAGATTTTTACTTAAGTAAAAGTACAGAAGTATTTGTTTTTAAAAGTACTTAAGTATCAAAAGTAAATTTCCTTTTTTATGTCAATGCATTATTTTATTATTGTTGCATTGTTGTATAAATGCACTCTATGCCATCATGGTGGTTTAAGCCAGTCAGTGATGCTCCATCCGACATGCTAGCATACGACTGCCTTAAACTCATTTCTTTACATTTGTATAGAGTGTTGTAACTTTTATAGAAGTATTGGAAGTTTCAATTTCTTGTATAAAAGTTATAAAGCTCTTTACAAAGCTGCTGTCACTTTAAGGCTGAATGCATGGACCCTATACTCTGATACGCATACGATATTCTCCCAACTGTTTACTCTTCTCTTTCTCTCAGACATTTACATTTTTGAACATTTTATGAGACAGGCATCAAAGTGTATGCCAACTAAACTAATCTTTAATCTTTTGAGAAACCTGAAACATACTTTTTAAGTATAGCCATGGGTGCATACACGGTGCCAAGGAACCGTCTTCTTCCATTTTGCTATAAACTGATCAGGGTTCAAAAAATGTTGGGAAACTTCACATGACCCTATACAAGAGTGATTACTGATAGGCTGTCTGCAAAACAACAACAATAAAAAAACTTTTAAAGAAGAAAAAAAATCATCCACTGACTTTTAAAGCTGCTACAGAAATGACTTTCAACTTTGAGGACCTCGCTAGAAATGTAATGGAGTAAAAAGTACGATATTTGTCTTTCAAATGTAGTGAAATTAAAGTAAAAGTATCCCTAAAAAATAATACTCCAGTAAAGTACAGATACTCAAAAAGTGTACTTAAGTACAGTACTCAAGTAAATGTACTTAGTTACTGTCCACCTCTGATTGTTCATTCATAATAAATGAGATTTCTACTCTCATGAAGGTTCAACTCTGGTTCTGGACAGAATGAGGATTTGTAGACGTGGTTAAATGTTTAACAGTTCACAATTTAGAAGCTGAAATCAGTGTCTATCTAAAGATAAAACGGATGTGTACAAGCACAGGCATACAGAGATGAACATGATCCGGTTTGCTTTCACTGAAGGCGTTCAGTCATGCTTATTTCAACCCTCCAGCACAAACAGAGCTTGTAAAGCAGCACGCGGTGATCTTTCCCTCAGTCAGAGCTGGTCATCTCCTGACCTCTGTGACCCGCCCGTCGCCCCAAACACCTCCACGAGCCCTTCCTCGACACAGGTGTAAAGTTGGAAGCTCCATCTCTTTCCTCTATGAAGTAATGGATCCTGACAGTAAGCCTGTAAAAGTCAAGTTAGATTTTGATGAGGAAGACCTTCCATTTTACTGTAATTTACTTACTTGACCCGAGGCTCTCCCCAAACCATGGCCTGGCACCGGTCCTGAAAAACCATCAAAGAAATGAAAGCGGATAAATGTTGAGAAGGGGACTTTATTTGTCTTCTCCAATCGCAAGACTTTTATTTTAAGAATATAACTTTTATAGGACTTCTGAGTAGATCCATTCTGAGACTGAAGCCGTCTTCCGTGTTGCATCACTTCTGAGTGTTTCCTCTCGTTTACTATTAAAATCTTTACATGATATGAGCAAGAAATATTTAATTTCTGAACCATTTACAGTCAGGGCTACATGATTAATCAGAACAAATCTATATTAGGGTATTAGGGATATTGCTTAGTGCGATTATCAAAGTGCAAAGGCTGTAATTTAATGAAATAAATAAATGCACTGTGTGTTTCAGTGTGAAGCGCGGCGCTGTGTGTATTCACACGCGAACGGCTCATGATCCGGTGTCTCCGAGTGGCTCCGTTCACAGTAAATGTTGCTGATTTGGATGCTTATAATGTGCATTTGAAAACACACCAAGTGCTTGTAAATCTTATAAATCTGTTGTCAACAAAAGAGAAGTTACTCTCCTTCCTCTAGCTTTCCACCTAAAATAAAAGCTCAATGATTTAAAGTCATGAAACAGAAGTTGCGCTGGTCTTTTCTTCTCTATTGTGCCGTATATCCGAGTGAAACGCTTCCCAAACAAGAACAAATGTGGGGCGGGGCTTGATTGTGTCTGTGGGGAATTGATTGGATGGTTGTGGTTTGCTATTGGCTGATCTCATGTGAGTGACAGGTTGCCCCGCCCTCGTCATCAGAGAAGAGATGAAGTTATTCTGACTCGGTGACTTTAATGTCTGAAAATTAAGGAATTAAGACAGCCATAAATATTAGTATTGTAATTTATACTTAAATAATTATAATTATTTGTAATTATTTTTAATTTGTATATATTTTATATTAAAATTTTATTTAAATATACATTTTTATTTTACAGTGAAATATTACAAGAGTAATAGGTGTTATTTTAAACATTTAAATATTTTTTTTATTTGGATTTTATAGTCAAATTGATATATAAAAACACAAAATATTTGGTCAAATTTTGCAGCCCTTCAAACAAAACCATTTTAAATCACACATTTTTGTCAGAAAAATTATTTTTTGTCCATCCAATTGTGCGACACTAACCAGGGTATTAAAAAATGTAATTCAAATTTCAATTGTGGTAGTTCGGGGTATGTTTACACGACAATTATATTCTAAAAACAGACGACAAAACGATCCCTGTTCACACGGATCTGCGAAAACGACTGAAAGCGCTGTATTCTGCAGCCAGGCCAGTAGATGGCGATGACACTTTGTAAAGAAACACGACGCGCCTATAAACTGAACATGTGATACCAGTCGGCTCCTCCTGCAGTTTCTCCTGAAGCCGATACGGAAGTGAGTTAAACTGCAGTTCATGGACTGGCCACTAGAGACAGACTCCAGAAGGAGCGTTCATGTGACTCAGTCATGTGACTTAAAGCTCATTTTCCGTCTCCCCTAGAGTTAAACAGTTGATTTGTACCATTTTTGAATCCATTTAGCCGATCTCTGGGTCTGGCGGAAGCACTTTTAGCATAGCTTAGCATAGATAGCTTAAACAGAGAGCGCTGGGGACTATTTTCAGGCGCTGCGTAATATCATTGGGACTCATGGGACGGCTCACAGCTCTTGATTATTACGCAGGAATGAGAGTATAGTTCCTGCCATATCGGCCTAGACAATCACAACTTTTCCTTTTCCGTCGGTCTTAGTACACGATGGAACTACAGAAGAGTCTAATCAGATTCAATGATCTATGCTAAGCTAAGTGCTACCGCCAGACCCGGAGATCGGCTGAATGGATTCAAAAACGGTCAAACTCAACCGTTTAACTCTAGAGGAGACGGATATTTTTTTGAAAAAAAAGTGGCGTGTTCCTTTAAGCATAAGTCAAATAAGGCCTGGTCCAAATCGCTGTTTGCTCGAACTGGGCCAGACAGGAAGAGGTGATGTGGACCTAGGAGGGTGTTTCAGAGGCAATAAGAGCCATCCGTCTCTCTCGGCTCATCCGCACACAGAGTGTGCCAATCAGACAGCCGGGATACGCTTACCAACACTGCAATTCAAGACGTATCCTGCCGTAATGATCCCACAGGGACACATCCCAGAATAGGAAGTTTCAGCCTTTCCTTCTCCAGAAAATATGATAGGATAAAGGAGGAACGAGTCTCTGCTCATTCTAGCTGTGGGAAAACCAATTCATGAGCCGAAATGTGGAAACGCACAGGAAATGTGTTTGATTAGAGCTGTTTAGCTGCACGCGACAACAAATGGGAAAACAGGAAGAGGTTCAGTCGTTATCACACTCATTTCCACACCTTTATTTACCCCAAACCCAAAGAGATCTGCTACATTTGCATACTGATTTGTATAACCCAGATAAAAGGCTGAATTTCTAATTATTTAATACATCTTGGGACCCTCCGCTTGATCTGTGCAATAATGTTAACATAATTGCATAAGTTGGGAATGGGGGATGGAAGCGTTTGAGGAATATTTCAGAAAGCAGAAGAGCGCTGATAATGTACACGCTCTGTATATGAGGTTACTGACCGCTTCGTTCATATCTGCACGACTGCACGCTATCTCTACTAATCCATTGCCATAAATAAAGGCATGCATAATTCATTAAATAAGTTAGATTTGTTCCTGAGAAACAGGGATGCCGAGAGATAAAAGCAGTTCAACGGCAGACAGGATGCTCTTTTGTAACATAATAATAATAATAATAATAATAATAATAATAGTTGTACACTGCAAGTAGTTCTGCACATTGACGCTTCTTATAGATCAAATAAAATTTAGAAATTATAATAAATATAATTTTTAGTGGGGTTTTAAAGACTAGCAATCAGCAATATAATCAATTTAATGCACCTACACTATCAGATGAGAACAAAAATTGTAATAAATTGAGATGAATGATGACACTAACTTTGCAACATTGTCACCAAATTGAATCTAATCGAATTGGGATGAATAATGACTCTATTGTCTTCTGTAGCACTGCTTTATAGCTGAAAATGTTTATTTATATTAATTCATTAATTACTGTGAAGCTGCTTTGATGCGATCTGTACCCTAGCAACCGTATAGCAACACCCTAAAAATCCCCTTGAATACCCTAGCAACCACATAGCAACACCCTAGCAACCACCCCAAATACCTTAGCAACCATATATCAACACGCTAGCAACCACCTCAAGTACCCTAGCAACCGCATAGCAACACACTTGGAACCAACTTGGAACCAACTCAAGTACCCTAGCAAACCACATCAGCCGTGTTAGAACCGTAAATGTAGTTGGCTGGCACTCCAGTGGCCTTGTGTCAAAGCCGCGCTGCTTTGAAGCGATCTGTACCCTAGCAACCGCATAGCAACACCCTAGCAACCACCTCAAGTACCCTAGCAACCTCATAGCAATACCCTAGGAACCACACCAGCCATGTAAGAGCCGTAAATGTAGTTGGCTGGCGCTCCGGTGGCCTCGTGTCAAAGCTGCGCTGCTTTGAAGCGATCTGTACCCTAGCAACTGCATAGCAACACCCTAGCAACCAACTCAAGTACTCTAGCAACTGCATAGCAACACCCTAGGAACCACACCAGCTGTGTTAGAGCCGTAAATGTAGTTGGCTGGCACTCCGGTGGCCTTGTGTCAAAGCCGCGCTGCTTTGAAGCGATCTGTACCCTATCAACTACACAGAAACACCCTAGCAACCAACTCAAGTACACTAGCAACCGCATAGCAACACCCTAGGAACCACACCAGCCGTTTTAGAGCCGTAAATGTTGTTGGCTGGCACTCCGGTGGCCTTATGTCAAAGCTGCGCTGCTTTGAAGCGATTGGTACCCTAGCAACCACATAGCAACACCCTAGCAACCACCTCAAGTGCCCTAGCAACCGCATAGCAACACCCTAGGAACCACAACAGCCGTGTTAGAGCCGTAAATGTAGTTGGCTGGCACTCTGGTGGTCTTGTGTCAAAGCTGTGCTGCTTTGAAGCGATCTGTACCCTAAAAACCGCATAGCAACACCCTAGGAACCACACCAGCCGTGTTAGAGCCGTAAATGTAGTTGGCTGGCACTCCGGTGGCCTCATGTCAAAGCCGTGCTGCTTTGAAGCAATCTGTACGCTAGCAACCGCATAACAACACCCTAGCAATCACCTCAAGTACCCTAGCAACCGCATAGCAACACCCTAGGAACCACACCAGCCGTGTTAGAGCCGTAAATGTAGTTGGCTGGCACTCCGGTGTCGAACATTGTGTCGAAGCTGCGCTGCTTTGAAGTGATCTGTACCCTAGCAACTGCATAGCAACACACTAGCAACCAACCCAAATACCTTAGCAA
>CM042249.1:2362982-2382982 GCA_023566225.1 Romanogobio albipinnatus | reverse complement strand
ATAAAGTTTTATATCTGCAAAAAGAGATTTTCTCACTTGTATTCATTAATGAATACGGACCCACTTTATATTAGGTGGCCTTGACTACTATATACTAACATTTAAATTAATCATTTGATACAATGCACTTATTGTGTATATACATGTTTTTACATTGTACTTACATGTAAATACATCTGTAATTAAGTTCTGTAGTTACATTTATAATTACACTGCTGACACTTCCCTTACACCTAACCCTACCCTTAAACTTACCCACACCACCACACCTGTCCCTAACCCTACCCTTAAACTTACCCATACCACCACACCTGTCCCTAACCCTACCCTTAAACTTACCCACACCACCACACCTGTCCCTAACCCTACCCTTAAACTTACCCATACCACCACACCTGTCCCTAACCTTACCCTTAAACTGACCCATACCACCACACCTGTCCCTAACCCTACCCTTAAACTTACCCACACCACCACACCTGTCCCTAACCCTACCCTTAAACTTACCCACACCACCACACCTGTCCCTAACCCTACCCTTAAACTTACCCATACCACCACACCTGTCCCTAACCTTACCCTTAAACTTACCGATACCACCACACCTGTCCCTAACTCTACCCTTAAACTTACCCATACCACCACACCTGTCCCTAACCCTACCCTTAAACTTACCCACACCACCACACCTGTCCCTAACCCTACCCTTAAACTTACCCACACCACCACACCTGTCCCTAACCCTACCCTTAAACTTACCCACACAACCACACCTGTCCCTAACCCTACCCTTAAACTTACCCATACCACCACACCTGTCCCTAACCCTACCCTTAAACTTACCCATACCACCACACCTGTCCTTAACCCTACCCTTAAACTTACCCATACCACCACACCTGTCCCTAACCCTACCCTTAAACTTACCCATACCACCACACCTGTCCCTAACCCTACCCTTAAACTTACCCATACCACCACACCTGTCCCTAACCCTACCCTTAAACTTACCCATACCACCACACCTGTCCCTAACCCTACCCTTAAACTTACCCATACCACCACACCTGTCCCTAACCCTACCCTTAAACTAACCCATACCACCACACCTGTCCCTAACCCTACCCTTAAACTTACCCACACCACCACACCTGTCCCTAACTCTACCCTTAAACTTACCCATACCACCACACCTGTCCCTAACCCTACCCTTAAACTTACCCATACCACCACACCTGTCCCTAACTCTACCCTTAAACTTACCCATACCACCACACCTGTCCCTAACCCTACCCTTAAACTTACCCATACCACCACACCTGTCCCTAACCCTACCCTTAAACTTACCCATACCACCACACCTGTACCTAACCCTACCCTTAAACTTACCCATACCACCACACCTGTCCCTAACCCTACCCTTAAACTTACCCACACCACCACACCTGTCCCTAACCCTACCCTTAAACTTACCCACACCACCACACCTGTCCCTAACCCTACCCTTAAACTTACCCACACCACCACACCTGTCCCTAACCCTACCCTTAAACTTACCCACACCACCACACCTGTCCCTAACCCTACCCTTAAACTTACCCACACCACCACACCTGTCCCTAACCCTACCCTTAAACTTACCCACACCACCACACCTGTCCCTAACCCTACCCTTAAACTTACCCATACCACCACACCTGTCCCTAACCCTACCCTTAAACTTACCCATACCACCACACCTGTCCCTAACCCTACCCTTAAACTAACCCATACCACCACACCTGTTCCTAACTCTACCCTTAAACTTACCCACACCACCACACCTGTCCCTAACCCTACCCTTAAACTTACCCACACCACCACACCTGTCCCTAACCCTACCCTTAAACTTACCCACACCACCACACCTGTCCCTAACTCTACCCTTAAACTTACCCATACCACCACACCTGTCCCTAACCCTACCCTTAAACTTACCCACACCACCACACCTGTCCCTAACCCTACCCTTAAACTTACCCATACCACCACACCTGTCCCTAACCCTACCCTTAAACTTACCCACACCACCACACCTGTCCATAACCCTACCCTTAAACTTACCCACACCACCACACCTGTCCCTAACCCTACCCTTAAACTTACCCATACCACCACACCTGTCCCTAACCCTACCCTTAAACTTACCCATACCACCACACCTGTCCCTAACCCTACCCTTAAACTCACCCATACCCCCACACCTGTCCCTAACTCTACCCTTAAACTTACCCACACCACCACACCTGTCCCTAACCCTACCCTTAAACTTACCCATACCCCCACACCTGTCCCTAACTCTACCCTTAAACTTACCCATACCACCACACCTGTCCCTAACCCTACCCTTAAACTTACCCATACCACCACACCTGTCCCTAACCCTACCCTTAAACTTACCCATACCACCACTCCTGTCCCTCACCCTACCCTTAAACTTACCCACACCACCACACCTGTCCCTAACCCTACCCTTAAACTTACCCACACCACCACACCTGTCCCTAACCCTACCCTTAAACTTACCCATACCCCCACACCTGTCCCTAACTCTACCCTTAAACTTACCCATACCACCACACCTGTCCCTAACCCTACCCTTAAACTTACCCATACCACCACACCTGTCCCTAACCCTACCCTTAAACTTACCCATACCACCACTCCTGTCCCTCACCCTACCCTTAAACTTACCCATACCACCACACCTGTCCCTAACCCTACCCTTAAACTTACCCACACCACCACACCTGTCCCTAACCCTACCCTTAAACTTACCCATACCACCACACCTGTCCCTAACCCTACCCTTAAACTTACCCATACCACCACACCTGTCCCTAACCCTACCCTTAAACTTACCCATACCACCACACCTGTCCCTAACCCTACCCTTAAACTTACCCATACCACCACACCTGTCCCTAACCCTACCCTTAAACTTACCCATACCACCACACCTGTCCCTAACCCTACCCTTAAACTTACCCACACCACCACACCTGTCCCTAACTCTACCCTTAAACTTACCCACACCACCACACCTGTCCCTAACCCTACCCTTAAACTTACCCATACCACCACACCTGTCCCTAACCCTACCCTTAAACTTACCTATACCGCCACACCTGTCCCTAACCCTACCCTTAAACTTACCCACACCACCACACCTGTCCCTAACCCTACCCTTAAACTTACCCATACCACCACACCTGTCCCTAACCCTACCCTTAAACTTACCCACACCACCACACCTGTCCCTAACCCTACCCTTAAACTTACCCATACCACCACACCTGTCCCTAACCCTACCCTTAAACTTACCCACACCACCACACCTGTCCCTAACCCTACCCTTAAACTTACCCACACCACCACACCTGTCCCTAACTCTACCCTTTTCCACCTCAATATCAGCAAAAGTGCAATACAATATAAACACAATGAGTACATTTTACCATAAAAACTGTAGCAAATGTATTGCTCATGGGTAGTTAGTTATCTAATATTAACTAATGGGACCTTTTTTTAAGCACAAGCTCACTCGGCTTGTCAAGTAAATGCGTCTTGATTTAAGGATGTAAAAAACTCATACTAATGTGTGTGTAGGAGTAACATGAGAAGATGTGGGCTGGAGTTAAAGCAGGTCTGTAATGCTGTAGTTCACCCACAATCCATCTGTGCCTGTGAAAGCGCTTCCGTCTGTGTGCCGCTGAATGAAGTAACGGAATCTCTCCTCCACACGAGACGCATTACTAGCTGATGAAAAATTAATGCAAATATATTATCTGGAGGAATAAGAGCCCAGAAAATAGGGAGAGATTGTCAGAAATGAATCACCTGTGTCGAGGCGAAAGATGGAGGGCTGAAACACTGACATCAGTGCATCTCTTCTGCTCACCAAAACGGCTTTTACTTGATCAAAATACACTAAAAACTGGTAAAAAAAAAAAGTGTAATTTATTCCTGAGAATTTATCATCATTACTCCAATCTTCAGTGTCACATGATCCTTCACTAATCATTCTCATATGATGAATAGATACTCAAGATTATTATCAATGTTGAAAACAGTTCATATTTTGTGTGGAAACGGTGATACTTACATTTTTTTTAGGATTCTTTGATGAATATAAAGTTTACATGTACATTTAGTCATTTAGCAGACGCTTTTATCCAAAGCGACTTACAAATGAGAGCAATAGAAGCAGCTAGAACAGTCAAGGGCAACAGTATGCACGTTAATCTAACACAGAACAGATTTTTTTTTATTAATAGTTTTTTTTATTAAATTAGACAGACAGAAAATGAATAGAATGATAAGTGCTATTCTTGATTCAAAACATTTGTCAACCAATCAGAATAAAGCACAACAGCCCTATAGTATGAAATATAATATTATATATATTTAAGTATCATTGATATATTATATGTTTTGCTAATATTTAGAATTACGTTTTATATTTTCAGATAATAATATTTATTTCAAAGCAATGAAAATGTTTTAGCAAAATAATCACCCTGGAATAATATAATATAATGTGACGTGATATGACATGAGATTATAAAATATAAAATAATGTAATAACATAACATATAGCATAACATATCATAATATAATATAAGATAATATATGATGTGATATAATATGACATGAGATGATATAATATAAAATCATATTTTTATTATATTTCATATTTTATCATCTCATGTCATATCAAGTCACGTCATATAATAATATAACATGTATAACAAAACATATCATAATATAATATAATATATGATGTGATATGACGACATGAGATTATATAAAATAATGTCATGTATATAATATATAATATAATATAATTTGCGACATGACGTGATATGACATGAGATGATAAAATATAAAATTGTTATGATGCATATAATATAACGTAATATATTTATTATATTTTATATTTTCATCTCATGTCATATCAAGTCACGTCATATAATAATAGAAAATAACATATAACATAACATTTCATAATATAATATAATGTGATATGACATGAGATTATATAATATAAAATAATGTCATGTATATAATATATAATATAATATAATATGTGGCGTGACTTGATATGACGTGAGATGATAAAATATAAAATTGTTATAATGCATATATCATAATATATTTATTATATTTTATTTTTTATCATCTCATGTCATATCACATCACGTCATATAATAATATAACATATAACATAACATATTATAATATAATATAAGATAATATAATATATGATGTGATATGATATGACGAGATGATATAATATAAAATAAGGTCATGTATATAATATATAATATAATATAATGTGACATGACGTGATATGACATGAGATGAGATGATAAAATATATCATCTCATGTCATATCGTCGTGTAATATAATATAATATAATATAATATAATATAATGTAATGTAATGTATATAATATATAATATAATATGTGACATGACGTGACTTGATATGATATGACATGAGATGATAAAATATAAAATTGTTATAATGCATATAATATAGCGTAATATATTTATTATATTTTATATTTTCATCTCATGTCATATCAAGTCACGTCATATAATAATATAACATAACATATAACATATCATAATATAATATAAGATAATATATGATGTGATATGACGAGATGATATAATATAAAATAAGGTCATGTATATAATATATAATACAATATGTGACATGACGTGACTTGATATGACGTGAGATGATAAAATATAAAATTGTTATAATGCATATAATATAACGTAATATATTTATTATATTTAATATTTTATCATCTCATGCATTATCACGTCACGTCATATAATAATATAACAACATATAACATAACATGTTATAATATAATATAAGATAATATATGATGTGATATGACGAGATGATATAATATAAAATAATGTCATGTATATAATATATAATATAATATAATGTGACATGACGTGATATGACATGAGATGAGATGATAAAATATATCATCTCATGTCATATCGTCGTGTCATATAATATAATATAATATAATATAATATAATATAATATAATATAATATAATATAATATAATATAATATAATATAATATAATATAATATAATATAATATAATATAATATAATATAATATGTTATATGCCATGAGATGATATAATATAAAATAATGTAATGTATATAATATATAATATAATATATGTGACATGACGTGACTTGATATGAAATGACATGAGATGATAAAATATAAAATTGTTATAATGCATATAATATAACATAATATATTTATTATATTTTATCATTTTAGGTCATATCATGTCAAGTCACGTCACCTAATATAATATAATATAATATAAAACAATATGTCAATAAGGACGACCCCAAACATCAATGAAAATATAGATGTGATAGAGTATGCAAGCACACAAACAGATCAGCTCATGAAAGATCATCGCGAGTTACTGAACGTCTAACCTCTTCAGTTTTGAGTTTTAGTGCTGATCCAGTTCAACCAGCTTTTCCAACATTATGAAAATATGTCCAAACATTTCACGAATGAATATGATGATGTGAAAGGGCATCCAGTTGGCCGTCCCGCGTCCCTCCTCAATCACAAGGTCACTGTCTGCCTCCGTTGCGACGCTACGTGAGCGCCAAATCAATCAGGCTTCTCAAGGAGACAAGAAATGAGACGCAGAGGGTCACGTCCGTCCACGTCTACCTTCACCGTACGACCGAGCGAAGGTCACGCTGGAAACACCTCACCTGATCATAACTGTACCAACTCGAATGTGTATCAAGCCTTTAAACGCTGATTATAAAGCGTGTGTTTACCCTGTTCAGGGCTGGTCATGTGATCTCGAGGAGGGAGAAATGCCTTCAAACGGTAATGATAGAGTTATTTCCCAGCTGATAAAACTCCAGGGTTTATCAGGCGCAGGATGTTTTCAGTGATGAGATTTACTGCATCGTCCCGGACCCGCTTCGTTCCCTCAAAACAGGAAGTGATCAATAAGAGGACTCAAATGTCAGGGACTACAGGTTTTTTTCCCCCCTGATCAATGGAAGCGAATCGGAGCTGGGAAGAAAGGAACCGATACTATTGAGAGATTACACTGACGTAATCCAAAGACTCTTTAAAGCCGCAAGACTCCAGCGTCATCTAGACTTCTGCTTTCTGTCGGCCATTAAATCTGTGATTAGCATTAGCAACCCTGTCTCGATGTCTCTGATATATTGGCCTTGCATGTCAGAAGAGTGTGTGTTGCGTTTTAAGTGCTTTATTAGCGTTAGTACTCTCAAACGCACAGCACACATTAGTATTTACATAAACCGAGTGTGTGTTTACCCCAGCGCGCCTTGTTGAGACGCTCATATTTCAGTGGCGTAGTCAGTCAAGCTTTAGGTTTTGACGTGATCGACCCGGGTTTGAATCCGCCTTTTCCCATCACATATAACATCGGAAAGGCATTTACTTTCAATAAAAATGAATCAAATGTTCTAAAAGTGGAAATAAAGTGTCTAACGAAATGTTTAATAATAATATAGAAGCGCACACTAAAAAATGCTTGGTTAAAAACAACCCAAGTTGGGTTGAAAATTGACTAACCCAGCGATCGGGTCGTTTTAACCCAGAAGTGTTTGCTTAAAAACAACCCAATTGCCATATAGAACCTTTTTTTTTTAGAGTGTGGGTCGTTTTAACCCAGCGATTGGGTTGTTTTTAAGCAAACACCGCTGGGTTAAAACGACCCGATCGCTGGGTCGAAACAACCCAATTGCTGGGTTAGTCCATTTTCAACCCAACTTGGGTTGTTTTTAACCCAGCATTTTTTAGAGTGCATTTATTGGGTAGGGTTAGGGATAGATGTAGGGAGGGCTTTTATTGTCCGGCGGCATCTATTTAATAATTTTAATAAATATAATAATTTACACTCTATGTTATTATTGCATCCTGTTAATGTACAACAAAACTGCACTCTAAAAAAATGCTGGGTTAAAAACAACCCAGGTTGGGTTGAAAATGGACTAACCCAGCGATTGGGTTGTTTTGACCCAGCGATCGGGTCGTTTTAACCTAGTGGTGTTTGCTTAAAAACAACCCAATCGCTGGGTTAAAACGACCCACACTCTAAAAAAAAAAGGTTCTATATGGCACCAAAAATGGTTCTTGGCTCGTAATCATAGGGGAACCTTTTTTAGTGCTATATAGCACCAATTTTGGTGCTTCAGTGGTTCTTCAGTGGTTCTTCAGCGGTTCTTCAGAGGTTCTTCACCACTTCTTTGACTAAGGTGCTATATAGCACCGCTACCATATACAGAACATGTTAAGATATGATGCTATATAGCACCAAAAGTGGTTCCTCTATGATTACGACGAAGAACCATTTTTGGTGCCATATAGAACCTTTTTTTTTTAGAGTGCATTTATTGGGTAGGGTTAGGGATAGATGTAGGGAGGGCTTTTATTGTCCGGCGGCATCTATTTAATAATTTTAATAAATATAATCATTTACACTCTATGTTATTATTGCATCCTGTTAATGTACAACAATACTGCACTCTAAAAAACATGCTGGGTTAAAAACAACCCAGGTTGGGTTGAAAATGGACTAACCCAGCGATTGGGTTGTTTTGACCCAGCGATCGGGTCATTTTAACCTAGCGGTGTTTGCTTAAAAACAACCCAATCGCTGGGTTAAAATGACCCACACTCTAAAAAAAAAGGTTCTATATGGCACCAAAAATGGTTCTTGGCTCGTAATCATAGGGGAACCTTTTTTAGTGCTATATAGCACCAATTTTGGTACTTCAGTAGTTCTTCAGAGGTTCTTCAGCGGTTCTTTGACTAAGGTGCTATATAGCACCGCTACCATATACAGAACATGTTAAGATATAGTGCTATATAGCACCAAAAGTGGTTCCTCAATGATTACGACGAAAAACCATTTTTGGTGCCATATAGAACCTTTTTTTTTTAGAGTGCAATCGCTGGGTTAGTCCATTTTCAACCCAACTTGGGTTGTTTTTAACCCAGCACTTTTTAGAGTGCATTTATTGGGTAGGGTTAGGGATAGATGTAGGGAGGGCTTTTATTGTCCGGCGGCATCTATTTAATAATTTTAATAAATATAATCATTTACACTCTATGTTATTATTGCATCCTGTTAATGTACAACAATACTGCACTCTAAAAAATGCTTGGTTAAAAACAACCCAGGTTGGGTTGAAAATGGACTAACCCAGCGATTGGGTTTTTTTAAGCAAACATTTAACCCAACCGCTGGGTTAAAACAACCCAATTGCTGGGTTAGTCCATTTTCAACTCAACTTGGGTTGTTTTTAACCCAGCATTTTTGGAGTGTGAGGTGCAAATAGTGTGTATCTGCCAAATAAAGTATAAATAGCATCTAATCGCTATTTACACCTATTGCAAAGAACTGTTTTATTCTTCATTTTCATAAATCATGTTTTTTTTATTGCGCATTCCAAGTCATATCAATCAAACTGCAGTCGGGTTGTTTTGATTAAGTAATAATAATAATAATAAAAAAACGTACTAAATTAAAGTTAGTTGAAAGTATGTTTTTTTATATGTTAAAGCAGATAACGCCACATTTAATGTTCAACAGAACCCTTGCTTTGAAGTTGCATTTAAAACACGCGTGTGCAGACACACATACTAACAGACGGGCACACACACAAACGTAATGCATAAGGACAACCAAGTGTTCAGCATGTAAGATGCGTATGGTGTACAAGGAGTTGCAGGAATCGAATTTATATATCCTCGACCACACCAAACTCCCCTCAGTTAGTGCGTCTTTTCTAAGGCCCTGTCCCAAATGGCTCCCTAAACCCTTGCGGTCCTCCTGCTTTTGTGACAAAACGTGTCTAGGGTTCAGAGCATGCTATATGTGGAGTATAACGGACTTATTTATTTTTCAAACATGGCGTTTATCGTTTTTTGCAAATGAACTCTTCATATGCTATGTACGCTTGGTGTAAGTAGCATCATTTGCTATTTTAATTTTCTGACTTCTGACCTCATGTTATTATTTTCTTCCATACAAAGAAAGTGGATGGTGATTTTTTTCCTGTCAAAAAGAGGAAAACACCATAACAAAGTGTCCCATGTGACTCGAGGCGGATGGTCTCAGACCTTGTGATATGTGAATGACGTTATGGTGTCCTTTCCACGTTCTGCCCAATAATCATACGGGCGAGTGTGAATGAATGAAGACAGAATGCTCTTTTTATGCGAGCGACTCCTTTACCACACATCTCGGAGTGTGTGAAGTCGTTTCCCTCGAGGCCTCGTCTGAACAGGTGAGAGGATTACCGCAGGCGTGAACATGTGTTTTCCACCAGAGAGCCTGGATCACTGACGACACGCTGTAGATCATCTCTACACACACTCACTGAATCTAACAGGTCATGAGTGAAATCACACTCATCATCGTGTGTGTGTGTGTGTGTCAGGTCTGATTAAAAACTGCCATTGTAAGTTTTCAGAAACGATTTCAAATGCTAATTCCAAGAAATGCTTAGAACAAAAAAATTTGCTTTTATTCAAAAGTTTTGTTCTCATCCAATATTTTCAGTGCCTTCAATTTCGAGAATATTATTGAATATCAATATTAGTAGTACCCTAGAGAGGTAATATGTACCTTATCAGTGCTTGAAGTGGAAAAAATAAAGTGCCGGTACTCACCAAAGGGGCGGGGCTTTGTTGGGGGGGCGTGGTTATGGGGGGATTGTTTAGTCAATAATTCAAGAAGGTCCGTATTTTAAAGCTCTTTCTAACTTGTACTCAGCCTTAAAACTAACATATAGTTCTTGTAATTGTTTAACTATAGCATTTGTTGGTTTATTTACAAAGCAAGACCATTGACCGTTTCTCAATGTTCACTTTTGTCTTTCATTTTTTAAATCAAATAGCAACACAGTTAGAAACTATAGCAACCCTCTATGCACACCTTTGCACTAGAATCTCCATTGGCTAGTACAATTTTAGTCGCCAGACTGATATACTTTATTATATTATATTATACTTTATATATATATATATGGCCCCACTTTATATTAGGTGGCCTTAAGTACTATGCACTTACATCAAAAAATAAGTACAATGTACGTACTGTGTTCAAATTGTATTGCAAAACACCTTTGCTGATATTGAGGTGGGATACGGGTAAAGTTAGGGACAGGTGTGGTGGTATGGGTAAGTTTAAGGGTAGGGTTAGGGACAGGTGTGGTGGTATGGGTAAGTTTAAGGGTAAAGTTAGGGACAGGTGTGGTGGTATAGGTAAGTTTAAGGGTAGGATTAGGGACAGGTGTGGTGGTATAGGTAAGTTTAAGGGTAGGGTTAGGGACAGGTGTGGCGGTATGGGTAAGTTTAAGGGTAGGGTTAGGGACAGGTGTGGTGGTGTGGGTAAGTTTAAGGGTAGGTTAGGGACAGGTGTGGTGGTGTGGGTAAGTTTAAGGGTAGGGTTAGGGACAGGTGTGGTGGTATGGGTAAGTTTAAGGGTAGAGTTAGGGACAGGTGTGGTGGTATGGGTAAGTTTAAGGGTAGGGTTAGGGACAGGTGTGGTGGTGTGGGTAAGTTTAAGGGTAGGGTTAGGGACAGGTGTGGTGGTGTGGGTAAGTTTAAGGGTAGGGTTAGGGACAGGTGTGGTGGTGTGGGTAAGTTTAAGGGTAGGGTTAGGGACAGGTGTGGTGGTATGGGTAAGTTTAAGGGTAGAGTTAGGGACAGGTGTGGTGGTATGGGTAAGTTTAAGGGTAGGGTTAGGGACAGGTGTGGTGGTGTGGGTAAGTTTAAGGGTAGAGTTAGGGACAGGTGTGGTGGTATGGGTAAGTTTAAGGGTAGGGTTAGGGACAGGTGTGGTGGTGTGGGTAAGTTTAAGGGTAGGGTTAAGGACAGGTGTGGTGATATGGGTAAGTTTAGGGGTAGGGTTAGGGACAGGTGTGGTGGTGTGGGTAAGTTTAAGGGTAGGGTTAGGGACAGGTGTGGTGGTATGGGTAAGTTTAAGGGTAGAGTTAGGGACAGGTGTGGTGGTGTGGGTAAGTTTAAGGGTAGGGTTAGGGACAGGTGTGGTGGTATGGGTAAGTTTAAGGGTAGGGTTAGGGACAGGTGTGGTGGTATGGGTAAGTTAGTTCCGCCCACTACTGGAAAAAAACGGTATATCTTCTGCTTGTTCTTAAAAGCTGAATAATTCCAAATTAACTCCGTTATTTTGACAGGAAAATACAACAAAGAATATTGTTAACCTGTAGCGCGTCAATTATGCGTGGTATATAAGACTCTCTCTCTTGCTCGTGTGTGCACCCGTGCCCGTGTGTGTGTGTGTGTGTGTGTGTGTGTGTGTGTGCTCATCAAAGCAACGGAGTTCTTCACACACACTAGAGTTTACAGTACGTCAGATGAGCTGATTTGAAATCGTATAGATCGCTTGAGGAGAGCGAAACTCTCAAGCGCTCATTCAGAGTGTTCAGTGAGTAAAAATATATTTATGCTAAACTTATTCTTAGCATCTAACACACACACACACACACACACTGGCGAGTAAAATCTGAGAATTTATTAGCCAATGGCTAATGATAGATATTATTTAATCGCCCAGAGTGACAATTTACTCGCATATGCAAGTGTTTTACTCGCATTGTAGAGGGTTGTATAGCTACAACATGCCACAGATATACATCTTTAGTGAAAAATATATTCCCTTAACTGATTATCTGTTATAAAATCTACAACTAGTCAAAATGAACCTCAATAAATACAATAGAACGTGATAAACTCAAGTAAACGTGGGCATCATGAATGTCTTTGAAGGAGAGGCTGCAGATTGCGCATCATGTTTTTTTTCTTTATTTTGCTAAAAACAAAACATTTTGTTTTTATTGTGACTGTACACAAAAAAAAAGAAACTTAACAGATTACAATGATGTATAACACTTGCCTGAATGATAAAAAACGACGTCTCTTTGGCACTGATAAGAAAAAAAGAGAGCTGAACGCGCAGGCGCGACCGCCGACTCGAGGGGGTTAAAAAGCTTGCAGGATGATGTTTTAGTGGCTGTTTTAGCTCGTGTTGGACTTTCTCTGCAGTGTTTTACTACATTCTCAATAAAGCTCAAATGGGTCGCACATTTGATCATCAGAGTCGCACAGGAACAGCTCGTGCAAATCTGAACACTTTTGGAGGAGCAGTCATATTGCACAGACAATCGATCCGTTATAAAGGTGAGAAGTAGCGGTACGCGAGAAAAAGTGCAGGTACGCTTAAGAGTAAAATGTAGAAGTGCTGGTACTGCTTCGAGCACTGTTCCTTGTGAATCAGGGTCCAATTCTCACTATTAACTATGACTCAATAAACTCATAATTACTGCTTATTAGTAGTTATCAGTGATGGGAATAACGGCGTTACTAACAGAATAATTTTTTTCAGTAACGAGTAATCAAACGAATGACTGTTTCTCCCGTTACAACGCCGTTAGCGTTACTGAGAATAAAATGCGGCGTTACTATAATTGAGCTCACTGGAGCAGTTTTCATCCGAACAGGCTCTCTGTCAGTCGGACCTGCAACGTGTGTGAGTGTGTGTGTGCGTACAGGCGGGCGTGCGTGCATGCCATGCCATGCGTGTGGGGGGGTGGGTGGGGTGGTACACATAACTGATGATGATTGGTGGGTGGGAGACAAGGTTGAGGTTGATAGGTTGAGTTCACACACACACACACACACACACACGCACATGCATATGCAAAGTCACACACGACCAGGAGGAGTCAGAGCGATGGCAAGTCCAACGACTTCAAAGGTAGCTTTCGCAAACTGGAAGTATAAGCGCTACTTTTCCCTCGTTGAGGTGAAAGGTAAGAATGTTTATGTGACGTGCAACTTATGCCCAGGAAGAAAGAGTCTCTCCACGTCTGTGGCAAGTCATTCTAATCTAATGAAGCTCCTCACATCATCACAGCCGCCACACAATGAGTGGCTAAAAACCCAGGCGATAACGTGAGCTCCACTACCAGAGGAGTAGTATAGTACTGATAATATTTACACTATAGTAGGTCTACAGATAATATTTACAATAATGTATTGAATTTGATAGGTGTCTCTCACGTTGTCCCACAGCAATAGTGTAGCCTACATTAAAGTACAATGTTTTATAATAATAATTTATTCTTATTTAGTGTCCAATTCCTTCATTTAACATATTTAATATTGGGGGCATCCAAGTTATTTGACATATTTGAACATTTGAAAAAAAAAAAAAGTAACGCAGTAGTTACTTTCCCTGGTAATTAGTTACTTTTATAATGATGTAACTCAGTTACTAACTCAGTTACTATTTGTAAGAAGTAACTAGTAACTAATTACTTTTTTAAAGTAACGTGCCCAACACTGGTAGTTAGTAAGGTAGTTGCTAAGTTTAGATTAAGGGATGTAGAATATGATCATGCAGAATAAGGCATTAATATGTGCTTTATTAACAGCTAATATCATAGTAATACGCATGCTATTGAGTAACTACTTCATAGTGAGAATTGGACCATAAACTATAGATAATCTGCCCTAATGACAAGCTGTTGTGTCTCTAAAAGTCCAATTTTTGCGCTTTCCCCACCCCTAAAAGTGCATTATCCCACAGTGAACAACATTCAGTTGTCCTTTGGCAGGATTGCACTGTGAGAGTTTCCTCCTTTGTTGGCACGGTCTTTGGGAAGAGAGCCTGATGCGGTTTGGCCGCTCTAGAAGAAGCCGCGGCACAGGTGTTTTTGGGTTAGATGTCAGCCCTACGGTACAGCTCTCGCCGCTGTACGTGAGGAAAAATGCCATGCGGCCACGAGCTGCCAAACGCAGGGCTCTCTGAAATAGTGCTGACGCGAGGCCAGATGGAGGTTGTCGGCAGCCATGAAAGGTAGAGTTCACCGTGGTCTTAGGACGCGGCCCTGTGAATTTCCTAGCTAAAAACGGGTCAGCATAAGCTCCTGAGGCACTGCCAACCATCCCAGCCACGCTGACACTTTCCCCTCGCCCGGATGACAGGCACCCACAACAGGTGAGACCACCAAAAATAAGGGCCTCTGCCAAGTTCAGCAACCCCCAACCGGAGTGGGGACAGGCCCTTTTGTAGGGGCTTTGCTGGAGAGGGGATTGTTGTTTTGTGGGAGGAAAAGGAGCCGGGGTCAGCTGGCCCTCGCACAGCCACAGGCCCGAAGGCTAATCCGCACTCGGATGCCTTCCACGCTGGCCCTAAGCCCTCTCTCTCTCCCACACCGCCACGCTCGCTTTGAAGAAACGACATTCGAGATCCGCTCGCTGTGAATCGGCGGAGGTCAGCGTCGTAAAGCACACTCGCTTTCAGCAATGTATTTGTTGACAACCGCTCTCGGGTTTCATCGAAGATATTCCATTTTGAGCCGCTCACTGCAGCTTGTGGAACCGTCCAAAAGAAAGTTCAAGCTCACCATGAAATCAAAACTATTTATCGGTGCACATTATTATTATGTTAATAATCTTGAATCATAATAACTTCTTCTCTTCTCTGATGACAAGGGCGGGGCAACCTGTCACTCACATGAGATCAGCCAATAGCAAACCACCACCATCCAATCAATTCCCCACAGACACAATCAAGCCCCGCCCTACATTTGTTCTTGTTTGGGAGGCGTTTCACAATAGGGAAGATGAGCACAACTTCTGTTTCATGCTGACATGAAATGGCTTTCACAACATTTAACTACAGCGAGAAACGCAAGGCTTTTCACCGCAAACGATTTATTTTCTTAATCAGTATTTGTGTCTTGATTTCCAGCATATCCATACAATTTAAAATCAAGATACATTTACTAAAGATATTACGTCTTGTTAGCTGAGAAATGTATCAAATTAAGTATGTTTAAGCTGAAAATAAGAAAAAAATATGGGGTCAGAAAATAAACTAAGTGACTTTTTTTTTTCTTGTAGCATAAACTCGCTTAATTTTGATACATTTTCCAGAAAACCAAACTTCATATCTGATATAATGTTGTTTCTCAAGTAAACGTAGTTTGAGAAGATGTTTAGAGGAAAACGAGGCAAAAATACTGAGAAAGAAAATCGTTTTTTGCAGTGATTAGTGTGAACGTTTTTGCTTTTTTAATGAAACGTTATGAAGACAAACATTAGTTTTTCATTGGAATAAAGCTTTGTTCTCATCCGATATTTTCAGTGCAGTTAATTCGAGAATATTATTGAATATTAATATTAGTAGGGTGGTAATATGTACCCTACACTCACAGAAAAAAGGTACAGTGGAGGTACAATTTTGTTCCTTGGGGTACCTTTTCCATGTACCTTTAAAGCTACACAATTGGTAAGAATTACACCATTGCTTTCCTCACTTAGAGCAGAAGTTCGGTCCTAGAGAGCCGCTGTCCTGCAGAGTTTGGCTCCAACCCTGAAAGACATCTATAGAAGCTCTTATTGAGAATTAACAGAGGTTTAGATGCTGATGTTTTAGTTTGATGTCACCATTATGGAGATCAGTGTTTCCTTTAGTTGGCCAGTTTGACTCTTGGCTTTCTATGTGAGTTTGTGGTTTTTGTTACAGTGTTAACAACACACATAATCTGTTCAAATCAAAAGAAGCCATAAACAAAAATTATCATGAAGAAAAATGTTTGATTAAACTCATCACTCACTAAAAATATTAATAAATAATATTCACCAATAATACTTTCTTTCCACAGATCAGACATTCTGAATTCTGATTTTTAAACACATTCTAGGGGGAAAAAAGTTTAGACACACACAGATATCAAGAATCAGAATCTCAACAATGGTGACACACTTAATGCTGCAATGCATGCTGGGAGCCATGAGTTTTATACTGTGGTGGTTTAGTAGGGTTGGAGCTAAACTCTCATCAGCTCTCTAGGACCGAACTTGCCGACCCCTGACTTAGAGCTACAGAAACGTACCCCATTGACGGCCACTTGTACCTGAAAAGGTACAATTTTGTACTCTTTTTTTTTTTTTTGAGAGCGTATGAATCTTTCGTCACACTTTAGTTTAAGGTCCAATTCTCACTATTAACGACTATTTCCTCAATAAACTCATAATGACTGCTTATTAATAGTTAGTAAGGCAGTTGTTAAGTTTAGATTAAGGGATGTAGAATATGATCATGCAGAATAAGGCATTAATATGTGCTTTATAAACAGCTAATATCATAGTAATACGCATGATAATAAGTTAATAGTGAGAATTGAACCCTAAACTAAAGATGATCAAGCTGTTGTACCCCTAAAAGTCCAATTTTTGCACATGACTCTATTAATTTTTCCAGAAAACAAATCTTAATATCCAATATAACGTTTCTCAAGTAAATGTAGTTTGAGAAGATGGAAAACAAGGCAAAAAATAATGAGGAAAAGCATCATTTTGAATATGAAACGTTTTCATTATGAATAGCTTGCACTAACTAACCATTCCTTATGTGATCTAGTAGGATCTGATTTGATGGTGTATCTATAATGTCGCTATACTGTACGTGTGTTATTGATTGGATCTGTGAGGTTGTGATCGAAAGACCTCGTGATACACGATCCATCTGTTACAAATCTCTCTCTCTCTCTCTGACCCTCTTGTTCCGAGTGTAACGGGAGACTAGATAGTGCCAAGGTTTAATTCCTGTCAGCATCTGTTTAATTATGGCAGTTACTGTTCTAATTAAAACAGGCACCTTTGTACCTCCGAATCTTCACTCCGGCTTCGCCATGGCTGTCGTGAAACGTCTGAATGGACGGGATCTTCAGGGAAACCCGACGACCGGAGAAATGTGGCCAAATCTGACCTAATGCACCTCACTCTAGATGGTCTGAGCTGACCGAGTTTGGTGGTTTTAAAAGGGGGCGTTGGTTAGGCGGACACTAACTAAACAAGCGGGGACTGTTTGAGCTCGGACTTGAGCATTAGCATAATATTCCCGACCTTTTCAGCAGCAAAGAACGAAAATGTGCCTTCCATTAGGACTGGAGTTATGTCCTTTAGGTGTGTTGTGTTAATAAGCTTGTTAAGTCAAACCATTTGGGCCAAAACTTAAATTATATTTACGGCGCATTTAGTCAATCTAATCTTTAGCATAATTCAAAATCATTTATCTCTCTCTTCTCCCCCCCCCACCGTCTGTGACTACCAATAAAAAATATTAAAATTGCAGTTGGGAGAAATGAGATTTTTACTGCGACTTAGCGAGCGTCAAATGATCTCCCGGAGTTTTGCGAGGAAGAGCGGGACCACGGGGACCGGCGGGTAATTAGGTTAGTGGGTTGTCAGTGTCAGGAAATTGAAAGACAATCCTAATCAGATTTCTGTTTCTAGGGAATCAAATAATTTGTATAAGGAGAAGAAATCTCCCGATTCGGCTTCTAAAAAGATAATGCAGTTTGTTGTCGCCTCTCTTTGTTGCGCTTTTGTGTCATGTTTGATGAAACTGATGAAACGCACTTAGCAGTTCATATATAATGCAAACGTTGAAAACACACTCCGTAAACATAATACAGTTCTCATTTGTCAGCTGATTATGTGTGCTAAATGAAGCTCCTCTGCTCTTCTCCTTGTGTTTGTCTCTTTCCCTCCGTCCCCGCTCTAATCTCACACTCTGTAATGTTCAATAAAGGAGTAATTTGCTGTAGTGGCACACAAACCTCATCTGACACGGAGGGAGGAAATCATTTAGCCAGCAGGGAAGTTCGTGGTCGCTCGTTTTTTGGATTAACTACAGCGGCCCGTAACTTTACCTGACATCTGTGACCCTGGAGCACAAAAGCAGGAAGTCGTACGGGTATATCTGTGGCGATAGCCAACAATACATCGTGTGGGTCAAAATTATCCATTTTTCTTTTATGCCAGAAATCATTAGGATATTAAGATCATGCTCCATGAAGATATTTTGTCATTTTCCTACTGTAAATATATCAAACATGTATTATTAGTAGTAATATGCATTGCTAAGGACGTCATTTGGACAACTTTAAAGGCGATTTTCTTAATATTTAGCACCCTCGGATTCCAGATTTTCAAATAATGTCCTAACAAACCATACTTATTTATATGATGTATAAACTTTGATGTATAAAACATTGACCCTTATGACTGGTTTTGTGGTCCAGGGTCGCATTTGTTTTTAAAACAGCAGCATTTTCCCTTCATCCACTTATGCTCTGGGGCCATTTTTGAGATTTCCACCTGGATTTGGCCTACGCAAATTGAAAAGCTTCCCATACACACATACCGGTTTAAAAGAAAACCCTTTGAAGTTTCATAAAGCACTGCTAAAAGTGATAAACATGTGAGTATATGTTGTCTGAGCTGTGATAACTCCCCCAAAAAAGAGGCGCTTTTTGATTTTTTGGGTTATAAATTCATTGTTGATAGTGTGTAACTCAGGCCCTGTGAGCTCTAGCACCCTGCAGACAGTTTGGGCTGTAAACACTAGAGTTCAGAAAATACTAGAAATAATTATGTCTGGATTATGTATGCAAGATTTATTCAAATGGATCTGAATGGAGGAATATTGCATTTTTATGGAGTCTAGTGGAAACAGCCCAAACTGTCTGCAGGGTGCTAGAGCTCACAGGGCTCACAGGATTCGCGCGTGAAATTCGCGTGTGACAACTACAACAGACGCGAATTCGCGTCATGGGAGGGGCTTCTGCCCTATATGAGCCTATATGAGCCTATATGAGCCAGCTTGTCTCGGTCACTTGACGTCTTTTTTGTAAAAAATACTACTATTAATGTGTGACAAAACGTAGTTTAAAGACTTTTTCAGGCGATAATATAGTTGTTTAAAGCTCAAATCTGTGGTTAATTTATAAAAAGAGTGCCTATTTGAGCATTTTATCTGGCGTTTTCGGAGTTGTGAGATCCAGGCGATCAGTGGC
>CM042249.1:2300482-2352982 GCA_023566225.1 Romanogobio albipinnatus | reverse complement strand
TGACAAGTTATTTCATCATCATATGATCTGCATATCAGTCTAAACTTCTGATATATGGTCCTGCGAGTATCAAACTAAGTTCTCTTTCACGTCTTATTGCACTTAAACTGTCAAACACACACATGGTTGTGTCGATAACAAGCACAGTTCACATAAACACACTTTAGTAGCTTTAATAACAACACATTTCTTACTTGAATGCTCTGGTAAGGAGATAAACATGGCAGCTCACTGTGGGCGGGGTCTATCCTAATAGGGCGGAGTCTGTCAGCAGTCGTGGGCGGGGTCTATCCTAATAGGGCGGAGTCTGTCAGCTGTCGTGGGCGGGGTCTATCCTAATAGGGCGGAGTCCATCAGCAGTCGTGGGCGGGGTCTATCCTAATTGGGAGTAGTCTGTCAACAGTCGTGGGCAGGGTCTATCCTAATAGAGCTGAGTCCATCAGCAGTCATGGGCGGGGTCTATCCTAATAGGGCGGAGTCCATCAGCAGTCATGGGCGGGGTCTATGTTAATAGAGTGGAGTCCATCAGCAGTCGTGGGTGGGGTCTATCCTAATAGGGAGTAGTCCATCAGCAGTCGTGGGCGGGGTATATGTTAATAGGGTGGAGTCCATCAGCAGTTGTGGGTGGGGTCTATCCTAATAGGGAGTATTCCCTCAGCAGTCGTGGGCGGGGTCTATTCTAATAGGGTGGAGTCCATCAGCAGTCGTGGGTGGGGTCTATCCTAATAGGGAGTAGTCCATCAGCAGTCGTGGGCGGGATCTATCCTAATAGGGAGTAGTCCCTCAGCAGTCATGGGCGGGGTCTATGCTAAGAGAGTGGAGTCCATCAGCAGTCGTGGGCGGGGTCTATGCTAATAAGGTGGAGTCCATCAGCAGTTGTGGGTGGGGTCTATCCTAACAGGGAGTAATCCATCAGCAGTCATGGGCGGGGTCTATCCTAATAGGGAGTAGTCCATCAGCAGTCGTGGGCGGGGTCTATCCTAATAGGGAGTAGTCCATCAGCAGTCATGGGCGGGGTCTATCCTAATAGGGCGGAGTCCATCAGCAGTCGTGGGCGGGGTCTATCCTAATAGGGAGTAGTCCATCAGCAGTCGTGGGCGAGGTCTATCCTAATAGGGCGGAGTCCATCAGCAGTCATGGGCGGGGTCTATCCTAATAGGGCGGAGTCCATCAGCAGTCGTGGGCGGGGTCTATCCTAATAGGGAGTAGTCCGTCAACAGTTGTGGGCGGGGTCTATCCTAATAGAGCGGAGTCCATCAGCAGTCATGGGCGGGGTCTATCCTAATAGGGCGGAGTCCATCAGCAGTCGTGGGCGGGGTCTATCCTAATTGGGAGTAGTCCGTCAACAGTCGTGGGCGGGGTCTATCCTAATAGGGAGTAGTCCATCAGCAGTCGTGGGTGGGGTCTATCCTAATAGGGTGGAGTCCATCAGCAGTCGTGGGCGGGGTCTATCCTAATAGGTAGTATTCCATCAGCAGTCGTGGGCGGGGTCTATCCTAATAGGGAGTAGTCCATCAGCAGTCATGGGTGGGGTCTATGCTAATAGAGTGGAGTCCATCAGCAGTTGTGGGCGGGGTCTATGCTTATAGGGAGTAGTCCGTCATCAGTCGTGGGTGGGGTCTATCCTAATAGAGTGGAGTCCATCAGCAGTCGTGGGCGGGGTCTATCCTAATAGGGAGTAGTCCATCAGCAGTCATGGGTGGGGTCTATGCTAATAGAGCGGAGTCCATCAGCAGTTGTGGGCGGGGTCTATGCTTATAGGGAGTAGTCCGTCATCAGTCGTGGGTGGGGTCTATGCTAATAGAGTGGAGTCCATCAGCAGTTGTGGGCGGGGTCTATGCTTATAGGGAGTAGTCCGTCATCAGTCATGGGTGGGATCTATGCTAATAGAGTGGAGTCCATCAGCAGTTGTGGGCGGGGTCTATGCTTATAGGGAGTAGTCCGTCATCAGTCGTGGGTGGGGTCTATCCTAATAGAGTGGAGTCCATCAGCAGTTGTGGGCGGGGTCTATGCTTATAGGGATTAGTCCGTCATCAGTCGTGGGTGCGGTCTATCCTAATAGGGTGGAGTCCATCAGCAGTCGTGGGCGGGGTCTATCCTAATAGGATGGAGTCCATCAGCAGTCATGGGCGGGGTATATGTTAATAGGGTGGAGTCCATCAGCAGTTGTGGGTGGGGTCTATCCTAATAGGGAGTAGTCCCTCAGCAGTTGTGGGTGGCGTCTATCCTAATAGGGAGTAGTCCATCAGCAGGCTTGGGCGGGGTCTATGCTAATCTTGTGGAGGCTTTCTAAAGTTATTAGCCACGCAGCATGGGGCCACCATCCTGGGGAAAACGGCCATATAGACATTTTTAATGTTATCTCATAATTTGTCAGCAGGAATATTAGGCTACTGTCACTTTAAGAGCTGACGCACGGATCCATTACACTGTTACACATGAGCTTTCTTTCTCAACTGTTTATGTCAATACTCGCCAAGACCCGCATTTTGACATTATTGTGTGTGTATTTGACTGTTTAAGTGCAATAAGCAGCGAAAAATCTCACTTTAGCACTGCAAGGCGGCTTTATGTGCCGCACTTTGGGTGTGAGCTCAAAATTATGTGCAATCCCACGGCGAATCCCGCGGTCACCTCAGATATTGAGCTCAACCCGAATTATGCGTGGGGAAATTTTTCGCCCTAAAAAGAAAATCCCAATCGTGTGGATTCCTATTGAAATGACTGCAAGATCAGTCACTTCTGGTGTTTTATTCCACTTATTAAAGGTGCGGGATCCACACGATATGGGATTTGGGATGAGGGTGAAGCATCTCCCCATGCAGATTTCACACGGGTTGAAGTTGGTCATGCAAATGCACTGTGTTGACCAACAGAGAGCTGCTTGGTTTGAAATAAATGTCTATACATCACTACACTAATGACGACAGATAATAGACCTTTTTTTGCACACCACATTTACACCACCTCAACCAGTCCTCAGTCCAGTTTCCACATTCAGTCAGTGATCAAGTCATGGGCACCGCATCAAGCCTACATTTAACAGGCATCATGTGTCCCCTGCTGAGGGCGGATAATTCCCCTCGGACACACTCCGCCTGTATCCGCCCGTCTCCCTCTCTCTCCTCCCCCTTTGCTGTTTTCTCGTTGTCATTAAACGTGAAATCTCCTCTCTGTTGCTGAGGCTGATCCAGCTCGAGCTGTGTAATCTCCTTGTAATGGAGTGTGAATACTGCGGGCCGATAAATCAGCTCCTCATCAGCGGCCTTTATTAAATATAGACACCGACCGACAGGCCTTGGTATATTCAATTTAACCATTGACGGGCTTCAGCGCCACCGATCATGATGGATGGGGCAATCCCGGCCCGGATCCGACCCCCTCGCCACCCATGCGTGAGATGGGAGAGGACAAGAGGACCAGAGTCTTGACTCGAGTGCTCGCTGCTTAGTCGACTAGTTGCCCAGGAAAGTCATCAACTAATCGGCAACATGCCATTAGCCACCAGTGTGTGAGCTGTGAGGATGCAGTCTCAGAAGGGCTGGCTTGTAAAGGACCCAATGCACTTCAAGTCAAGCCAAAACGTATTTCGTCATTTCATCAACACATATTTTCATCAAAGTTAACTTTCCAGAAATGTTCACTTCGGCTGGTAAACACCTCTCAACCCCCATTGGTCAGTCAAATCACACAATTACCCTAGAAACCACCAGAACATCCTAGCAACCAACCAGAACACCCTAGAAACACAGGGTCACCATAGAAACCACCCACATCACCCTAGAAATAACCCAATCACACAATAACACCATAGAAACCACCAGAACACCCTAGCAACCAACCAGGGCACCCTAGAAATAACACAATCACCATAGAAACCACCAGAACACCCTAGCAACCAACCAGAACACCCTAGAAATAACACAATCACCATAGAAACCACCAGAACACCCTAGAAACAACCCAAATCACCCTAGAAATCACATGATCACCCTAGAAACCACCAGAACACCCTAGCAACCACCCAGAACACCATAGAAACCACTCAAATCACACTAAAAACCCCAAGAACACCCTAGCAACCACCCAGAACACCCTAGAAATAACACAACCATCATAGAAACCACCAGAACACCCTAGAAGCAACCCAAATCACCCTAGAAATCACATGATCACCCTATAAACCACCAGAACACCCTAGCAACCACCCAGAACACCATAGAAACCACTCAAATCACACTAGAAACCCCAAGAACACCCTAGCAACCACCCAGAACACCCTAGAAATAACACAACCACCATAGAAACCAACAGAACACCCTAGAAACAACCCAAATCACCCTAGAAATCACATGATCACCCTAGAAACCACCAGAACCCCCTAGCGACCACCCAGAACACCATAGAAACCACTCAAATCACACTAGAAACCCCCAGAACACCCTAGCAACCACCCAGAACACCCTAGAAACCACTCTAGAAACACATGGTCACCCTAGAAACCACCCACATCACCCTAGAAATCACACAATAACACCATAGAAACCCTCAGAACACCCTAGCAACCACCCAGAACACCCTAGAAATAACACACTCTCCATAGAAACCACCAGAACACCCTAGCAACCAACCAGAACACCCTAGAAATAACACAATCACCATAGAAACCACCAGAACACCCTAGAAACAACCCAAATCACCCTAGAAATCACATGATCACCCTATAAACCACCAGAACACCCTTGCAACCACCCAGAACACCATGAAAACCACTCAAATCACCCTAGAAACCACCAGAACACCTTAGCAACCACCCAGAACACCCCAGAAATCTCATGATCACCCTAGAAACCACCAGAACCACCCAAATCAATCTAGTCAAACTGAAACTGGTGTGACGAAATTTAGAGCGAAATCAGGCCAAAACGTTTTTCATCATTTCATCAAAACACATTTCATCAAAGTGAATTTTTGCTTTGGCTGGTTGAACACCTCTGAACTCCCATTGGTCCGTGGTGATGATGTAATAGGTGGGTGTGGCTCTGAGGCTCCGCCTTCTTTGAGGTGTAAATCTTCTCCGGTTTATTTCTTCTGTTCCGTCCGTCGAGGTCAGACGTGAGTAAAAACATGAACACACTGGACAGGACATGAACACACAAACTCGTAAAGTTCACTTTTGCATATGTCCTTCCTTTCTAATGTGTCCGTTACAGTTATTATCCACAGCTAAGGACACGTCGAGTCAATCCCTTGAGGAAGCTGTTTTGCGGGGTCAGGTCCGTCAATACTACACGGCTACTCATTAACCACAGAATCAGGTTAGCAGTGGAAATAAATGATGTGTAATTACGTGACTGATTAAAGCTGGTTTCTGGCCTGTCGTCAGGCTGAGCGGCTCATGTCGGGCCCAGCGGTGTCTCTGGAGACGAGTACGCAGTGGTGCGGGCCGGTCAGAAGGTCAGGGGACGCAGATTAAGACAAGGGTATTACTGTATTTAACAGAAGCAAACGTCATATCGTTCACGCTTCACTGAATAAATGATCTCTGGCCCTGCACTGGGCTCCAATGGGACACTTATCCCTAGTAAAGTATCGACAGATCTTCATTTAAAGTCAACATGAAACGGCACTCAGAAGCCATTTTACTTACCTGATTGACAACATTGGCTTGTTTGATGAAACGGACCTCTACCTACATTTATGCTCCACAAATGTAACTACACATGCAATTCACTGCAGTTCCCGATCACTAGTGTCAGTAAAACACCAATTATTTGTATTCCTCTTCACACAAACTATGATTACAGGTGCAGATTATCAACTTTTTCCTTTCACAGTGCTATATTATGACCTCAAAACACATTTTATAGTGCATGATTTGTAAACAAATTTTGAGGTTTGCATCCCATAAACAGCTCCATATGCTTGGCTTATCTGACAGAGTAAACTGCACTTGTGATGTGAGTTATGATAAAAGAGCTGAAAAACGTCTAGAATCAAGCTCAAATTAAATGGTTGCTTCAGCAAATGTGTTATTATCTCACGTTTGCTTTTGTTAACATTATCTTCTACATTATTTTATTATTACATTATTATTTTGAATAGCAACTAGATTATATTTACACTAAAGGCCTGTTCACACCGGGACGATTTTTGCGCACGTTTATCGCAGACGTTTAACTCGTGACTAAAGGGCTCCAATGTGAGTGTGCACACCGACGCGCAAAACGGCAGGCGTAAAAGTATCATTAAAAAAAAAAAACGCCTCGGGTTCGTTTTTTTATTTTGACGCGGCGTGTTAAAAAGTGGCCAACTAATGAGATCAGCGCTTTTGTTCACGTTAGTGATGTCCGGTTCGTTCTTTTGAACCGATTCTTTTTAGTGAACCGATCGAACCAGTTCACCAAATCGGACTGAATCGTTCTAAACAGTTCGCATCTCTAGTAAGCACTAATCCACAAATGTATAAAGTTAATCACTTTTTGACGTGTCTGACTGTCCCTCTGACTCGAAATAAACCAACATCCTGGAGTTATTCAGTTACTCCAACAGTACACTAACCTACTGTAGAGAGAACTGATGATGACGAGCACGCCAGCGAGCAGAAGCTGATGATACCGAGCATGCGTGCCACATACACGAACGAGCGTAGCCTACACGGCCTGTCACAGTTCTCGTTCTTGAGTCAAGAATCGGTTGCAGCGGCTTTCGGATCACCAGTACACTAACCGAGAACTGTTTATTTCGGATTTTTCAAGAGAACGAAAAGCAAGTTTTGTTGAACATCGAGACGTGTTATAATATAAAACATCGTGGAAATATGTCAAATCAATCAATCAAATCACTTTATTGTCACACAGCCATATGCACAAGTGCAACAGCAGGTGAAATTCTTGGTGCAGTTCCGAGCAACATAGTAGTCACGACATGACATGTACAACATTTAAAGCAGCATCAGATTACACATCTGATGCGCACACAATTACTCACAGCACAGTAAACTCTACAATAAACAATAAATAATTTACACAATGTGAGTGTAGTTCTCACAGCTTTAAACAATATACACATACTTACAATATACATATACTTTAAACAATATACACTAAACATACATTAAACAGTATACATTAAGCTATAGTAATAATAATATACAATGTACAGTATACATTATTATTCACAGTAGAGATCCAATTATGTACAATAGGTGCTATATGATAAATGATAATAATACATGATACATAAATGTGTATATAATGTGTGTGTGTATCTACAGTGGGTTGTGCTGAGTGATATTCTGTCCAGAGTGTGTTATGATACTGATGGATCAGGAGTTAAGTAGTCTGATTGCTTGTGGGAAGAAGCTGTTCTGGAGTCGGCTGGTGCGTGTTCTGATGCTGCGGTACCGTCTGCCTGATGGCAGCAGTGAGAGCAGTCCATGGTTCGGGTGGCTAGAGTCTCTGATGATCCTCTGAGCTCTCTTCACACACCGCCTGGCGTAAATGTCCTGGAGGGAGGGAAGCTCACCTCCGATGATGCAGCTGGCCGTGCGCACTACCCTTTGCAGGGCTTTGCGGCTGCGGGCGGTACTGTTGCCGTACCAGGTGGTGATGCAGCCAGTCAGCAGGCTCTCGATGGTGCAGGTGTAGAAGCGTGTGAGGATGTGGCGGTTCATTCCAAACCTCCTCAGCCGTCACAGGAAGAAAAGGCGCTGATGAGCCTTCTTCACAACGGCCTCAGAGTGGACGGACCATGAGAGTTCCTCTGTGATGTGGACACCAAGGAACTTGAAGCTGCTGACTCTCTCCACCGGTGCTCCATTGATGGTGATGGGGCGGTGTTCTCTCTCATTCCTCCTGAAGTCGACCACCAGCTCCTTGGTCTTGCTGACGTTGAGGGAGAGGTTGTGCTCCTGACACCACCGTGTCAGAGTGTGCACCTCCTCTCTGTAGGCTGTTATTTACGAATGTTTTGAATTTATTAATATACACACGTTTAACTACCGAATCCATGGTATATGAAGCATTTGTGAACTGTAAAGGTCAATTTTACACGCAAATAACTACGAATTTGTTCGTATATTTACAAAAGTTTCATGAATGAGGCCCAGGACAAACCTTATAAGAATGTAAATGTTCTTCTGTTTCTCTGGCTGATATGAGAGTAGTCTTAGGGTTGGATCAGGAACGACATAAAGATCTGCTACACGGCTTTTATGTGAATGTGTATTTTGGCACGAGATGAGCTGAGGCGGACGCATGAGCTCAAGGCACGTGTGAAATTATTTATGGAGCAGTGTAATTTATGAGCAGACATGTATTGATCGGGTCCCTGCTGATGATGTCATGCGAAATGTAGAGGAATCACACAAACACACATTTGTTTTAATCACAGTGGAGACTGTCCATTGACTTCTGTGGCTTTTATAGTGAGTTAAGGGTCTTTTCTAGACTCAGGCCTTCACACAAACCTTTTGTACATTATTTATTTATTAAGCCTATTACTATATATCTCTTTATATTCTGAGGGTTCATACATTTATCGAAGCTTGTTTCCGCCACAGAATAAAACAATTTAAAAGGTAATTGAGACTTTTTATCTCACAATTATGATTTTTTATTCTGTGGCAGAAACTAGCTTCCATATACACTATATTGCTTCACATGCTCATGAGCTTTAATGCCATCCCATTCTTCATCTGTTTAATATGGAGTCGCCCACCCTTTGCAGCTCTAACAGCTTCAGCTCTTCCGGCTTTCCTCAAGGTTTAGGAGTGTGTTTATGGGGATTCTTCTAGAAGTGAAGGCGCTGATGTTGGACGAGAAGGCCTGGCTCTCAGTCTCCGCTCTAATTCATCCCAAAGGTGTTCAATCGGGTTGAGGTCAAGTTCCTCCACACCAAACTCGCTCATCCATGTCTTTATGGAGCGGCGCTTTGTGCACTGGAGCGCAGTCATGTTGGGACAGGAAGGGGCCGTCCCCAAACTGGTCCCACAAAGTTGGGAGCATGAAATTGTCCACAAATGTCTTGGTGAAGCATTAAGAGTTCCTTTCACTGGAATTAAGGGGCCAAGCCCAACCCCTGAAAAACAACCCCACCCCATAATCCCCCCCTCCACCAAACTTTACACTTGGCACAATGCAGACAGGCGAGTCCCGTTCTCCTGGCAACCGCCAAACCCAGACTCGTCCATGGGATTGTCAGACAGAGAAGCGTGATTGGTCACTCAGAGAACACGTCTCCACTGCTCTAGAGTCCAGTGGCGGCGCGCTTTACCCCACTGCATCCCTCGCTTTGCATTGCACTTGGTGATGTAAGGCTTGGATGAGCTGCTCGGCCATGGAAACCCATTCCATGAAGCTCTACATACTGTTCTTGAGCTCATCTGAAGGCCACAGAAGTTTGGAGGTCTGGAGCTCTTGACTCTGTGACCCTCAGCATGCGCTGACCCCACTCTGTGATTTCACTTCGTGGCTGAGTTGCTGTTGTTCCCAATCGCTTCCACTTTGTTATAATCCCACTAACAGTTGAGCGTGGAATATTTATTAGTGAGGAAATGTCCCGAATGGACTTATTGCACAGGTGTCCAGCGATCACGGCCCCACGCTTGAGTTCTCTGAGCTCCTGAGAGCGGCCCATTCTCTCACTAATGTGTGTAGAAGCGTCTGCAGGCCTAGTGCTTGAGTTACACACCTGTGGCCATGAAGGGATTGAACACCTGAATTTAATGATTTGGAGGGGCGTCCCAATACTTTTGGAAATATAGTGCATATTATATCTGTTGACAGTATTTTCTAATTTATGGATTGATAAAAAGAGAAATCCAAAATCCACCTCAGTAAAAATAATGTACCTGGCTTTATCCAATGTTCAGATTTCTGTTCTGAAAACGTACGCAAATTAGTGTGTATTTAATTAGATGCCTCATTTGCATATTTAAACAACATTTCAGGAAACTTGAAATATGTCTAAATATGCTGTTATTAATCAACGGGGGAGTATGGTGAAATCTGTTAGTTAAAATATGTAGTGTTTTTGTCTAACCAATGCTTGAAGCTCCTGACAGACTGAACGTGTGCAGTGATTTCTGAACTCGCTCCTGATATAACCGTCCTCGTTGATGCAATGATGCTGCGGGACTGATGTATTAATAATGCATAAACCGTCCACGGATGCGGATCTGTGTAATTCAAGGTAATGCACTTTGATTTCATAAGCATATCGGTTTCATATCTACACGCTTGCGGGCATTAAATTAAGTGCTTTTTGAATGATGAGTTCATCATGTGACCTGAGAATAAGGTGCCCTGTGTGTTTATTCACCGTAAGTTCTCAGATATAGTTTGACACGTCATGATATGCACGTAATGCAAGTGTCTTAAAGGAACACGCCACTATTTTGAAAATAGGTTAATTTTCCGACACCCCTAGAGTTAAACAGTTGAGTTTGACCGTTTTTGAATCCATTCAGCCGATCTCCGGGTCTGGCGGTAGCACTTTTAGCATAGCTTAGCATAGATCATTGAATCTGATTAGACCGTTAGCAAAAAAATGTCCATACGTCCTTCGGATGAGACGTTAAACCGAGGTCCTGACTCTCTGTGGTCATTAAAAATCCCAGGATGTCCTTCGATAAAGAGTAGGGGTGTAACCCCGGCATCCTGGACAAATTTGCCCATTGGTCCCTGTCCATCATGGCCTCCTAATAATCTCCATATATATACGATTGGCTTCATCACTCGGTCTCCTCTCCACCAATCAGCTGGTGTGTGGTGGGCGTTCTGGCACAAAATGGCTGCCGTCGCATCATCCAGGTGGAGCTGCACATCGGTGGTGGTTGAAGAGATTCCCCCCTTGTGTGTAAAGCGCTTTGAGTGCCTAGAAAAGTGCTATATAAATGTAACAAATTAAAGACTTTCAATATTTTTCCTATTTAATTAAAACCTCTTAACTGTCACCGCCCCCTTTTTTGATCGCCTTTTTTTCGTATCATATATTTTAGTGATTATCATAAATCATTCGCAAGCTTACGAACTCAAAATTCATCCTGTGAAAACCGTTTTGAAATTGGACGTTGCGTTACCATGGAAACGGTACTTTAAATTATTCTAGCGGGCTCCTCCCCTGGTGGGTGGTGTCATGTTTCATATTACAACATTTATTTGAACTACTTTATAATCAAAATCTTTTCTAATGACAAAACATCTCGTCGGAAAGGTCTGAGTCTCAAGGTTCCATATTTGGGGACTGTTTTATGATGGAAGTGACATTTGGACAGAAATTTGCAGGTTTGGTACAGCGCCTAAACACAATCTCATGGGGACTTTAATTTTGTGATATCAACTTCAAATTTGGAACACAACTTGGTTAGACATATGGCTTTGATTTTATAGTGATTTTAGATTAAAACATTTTCTGTAAAATATATATTTTATATAAAATAAAAAATATTTAGTACAGTAGTTTTAATTTACAGCCCTTTAAGTTTGGATAGTGCATTTTCATGTGTATTCTCAAAAAGGGGGGTGACAGTTAAGGGGTTAAAACTCTTCTGTAGTTCCATCGTGTACTAATGCTGCGTTCACACCGGACGCGATTCGCGCGAGTGATTTACATGTTAAGTCAATGCAGAGACGCGAAATGGCATTCTGCGCCGCGATTCGCGCAAATGAGGCGGAAAAAAGACGTCAAGTGACCGAGACGAGCTGGCTCATATAGGCTCATATAGAAGCCCCTCCCATGACGCGAATTCGCGTTTATTGTGTAGTTGTCACACGCGAATTTCACGCGCAAATGAAGCGAGTAAACTCAAAATGTTCAAGCGTCCACCTTCGAGCGATTAGCGCGAATTATTCGCGCCAATCGCGTCCGGTGTGAACGCCACATAAGGCTGACGGAAAATGAAAAGTTGTGATTTTCTAGGCCGACTACAGAAGAGATTTTTGTGATATCAACTTCAAATTTGGAACACAACTTGGTTAGACATATGGCTTTGATTTTATAGTGATTTTAGATTAAAAAAAAATTTTTGTTTTTATATCAAATAAAAAATATTTAGTACAGTAGTTTTAATTTACAGCCCTTTAAGTTTGGATAGTGCATTTTCATGTGTATTCTCAAAAAGGGGGGTGACAGTTAAGGGTTTAAAACTCTTCTGTAGTTCCATCGTGTACTAATGCTGCGTTCACACCGGACGCGATTCGCGAAGTCAATGCAGAGACGTGAAATGGCATTCTGTGGCGCGATTCGCGCGATTGAGGCAGCGCGAATGACGCAAATTGAGCGTTTTGAACGCGCAAATCGCTCAAGTTGAAAAATCTGAACTTTGGCGGATATTTCGCGCCGCGTTAACCAATCACGAGCTTGCTCTAGTAGTGACGCATTTACAAGCGGAGGCAGAAATCCCAACAACAATGGAGGACAAGATAATCGTGGCCGTATGTGGATACCCGGAGCTGTATGATACATCATCCTATCACTGCAGGAACAGGAATAAAAGGAATAAAGGAATAAAAAGGATCTTGCTTGGAAGAAAGTGAGTTATTGTGAGCCATTGTGAGCCAAGTGAGCCATTTCACAACGAGACTGGAGCAGAAAAAAAGAGCCAGAGCCAGCGGCAAATGTGAGAAGGACTAGCCGAGGAAAGGCGGGTCTCGCCGGGTAAACGAGCGCGGAATGCCACTGATCGCCTGGATCTCACAACTCCGAAAACGCCAGATAAAATGCTCAAATAGGCACTCTTTTTATAAATTAACCACAGATTTGAGCTTTAAACAACTATATTATCGCCTGAAAAAGTCTTTAAACTACGTTTTGTCACACATTAATAGTAGTATTTTTTACAAAAAAGACGAGCTGGCTCATATAGGCTCATATAGGCTCATATAGAAGCCCCTCCCATGACGCGAATTCCCGTCTGTTGTGTAGTTGTCACACGCGAATTTCACGCGCGAATGAAGCGAGTAAATTCAAAATGTTCAAGCGTCCACCTTCGCGCCAATCGCGTCCGGTGTGAACGCCACATCAGACCGACGGAAAATGAAAAGTTGTGATTGTCTAGGCCGACTACAGAAGAGATAAGGGGAAAATATCGAAACTCTTTGGTCATTTTTGAGCGAGATGCTAACGGTCTAATCAGATTCAATGATCTATGCTAAGCTATGCTAAATACGCCAGACCCGGAGATCGGCTGAATGGATTCAAAAACGGTCAAACTCAACTGATTAACTCTAGGGGAGACGGAAAATGAGGCGTGTTCCTTTAAGAGCGATGCATTATGTTCAGCATCATGAGACGAGTTTGCTTTCGAGAGATGGTGTTGATTGACAGTGAAACTCACACAAACTCCGTGAGGAGGAGACCGGGCCGTAAACTGACAGGAATAAGTGTTCAGATATAAGCTCGTGAATACAGGCAGATTAAAACGTGTCATTTTTTACGGTTATTTTGTTTGTAAAAGGCTGCCGGACTCGTAAAAAGCCTTTTTGCGAAGGTTTCTGCTTTTGCCTCTTCACAGAATTGAGGCCTTTGATTTAGCGAGCGTGAAGTATCTCACGGGGAGACGGCCGAGCTTGTCTTTGTTACAGAAGACGTTTCCAGCAATGAACTTTATAGAGCTGCATAAAAACGAGCGAAAAACTGATTACATTTTTTACTAGTGCTTAAGACGGATCACAACGCCAGCTGCTTCTCCACAGAGACACATTCCACATGAGAACAGCCAGAGGTTAAAACTCATGACAAACATCATCGAGACTTCGACTGAAGCACTCCTAAAGTCTCACCGGACACCTGCTGCTAGTCTGTGCAGAATCAAACGCCGATTGTCCATCTATCTCTATAGCTTTTATAGTATCTATCTATCCATCCATCGTTTGTTCACTACATCGATCCATCCATCCTCCATCCATTCATCCATCCATCCTCCATCCATCCATCCATCCATCCTCCCATCCATCCATCATCCATCCATCCATCCATCCATCCATCCTCCCATCCTCCATCCATCCATCCTCCCATCCATCCATCCATCCATCCATCCTCCCATCCATCCATCCATCCATCCATCCTCCCATCCATCCATCATCCATCCATCCATCCATCCATCCTCCCATCCTCCATCCATCCATCCTCCCATCCATCCATCCATCCATCCATCTATATGGCTTTGATTTTATAGTATCTATCTATCCATACATCCATCGTTTGTTCACTACATCCATCCATCCATCCATCCATCTATCGTTTGTTCACTACATTGATCCATCCATCCACCCATCCATCCATCCAGTCATCCAGCCATCCATCCTCCCATCCATCCATCCTCCCATCCATCCATCCTCCATCCATCCATCCTCCCATCCATCCATCCTCCCATCAATCCATCCATCCATCCATCTATATGGCTTTGATTTTATAGTATCTATCTATCCATACATCCATCGTTTGTTCACTACATCCATCCATCCATCCATCCATCTATCGTTTGTTCACTACATTGATCCATCCATCCAGCCATCCATCCTCCCATCCATCCATCCTCCCATCCATCCATCCTCCATCCATCCATCCTCCCATCCATCCATCCATCCATCCTCCCATCAATCCATCTATATGGCTTTGATTTTATAGTATCTATCTATCCATACATCCATCGTTTGTTCACTACATCCATCCATCAATCGTTTGTTCACTACATTGATCCATCCATCCATCCATCCATCCATCTATATGGCTTTGATTTTATAGTATCTATCTATCCATACATCCATTGTTTGTTCACTACATCCATCCACCCATCTATCGTTTGTTCACTACATTGATCCATCCATCCACCCATCCAGTCATCTATATGGCTTTGATTTTATAGTGAAACATATTTTGTAAAATATATATTTTATATAAAAGAAAAAATATTTAGTACCGTACAATTAATTTACAGTAACTTCCATAACTATTTCATACTTAAATTTGGATTTTCATGTGCATTTTAATATATATATATATTGATCCATCCATCCATCGTTTGTTCACTATATCGATCCATCCTCCCATCCATCCATCCATCCTCCCATCCATCCATCCATCCATCCATCTATATGGCTTTGATTTTATAGTATCTATCTATCCATACATCCATCGTTTGTTCACTACATCCATCCATCCATCCATCCATCTATCGTTTGTTCACTACATTGATCCATCCATCCATCCAGTCATCCAGCCATCCAGCCATCCATCCTCCCATCCATCCATCCTCCATCCATCCATCCATCCATCCATCCATCCATCCATCCATCCATCCATCCTCCCATCCATCCATCCATCCATCCATCCTCCCATCCATCCATCCATCCATCCATCCTCCCATCCATCCATCCATCCATCCATCCATCCATCCTCCCATCCATCCATCCATCCATCCATCCATCTATATGGCTTTGATTTTATAGTATCTATCTATCCATACATCCATTGTTTGTTCACTACATCCATCCACCCATCTATCGTTTGTTCACTACATTGATCCATCCATCCACCCATCCAGTCATCTATATGGCTTTGATTTTATAGTGAAACATATTTTGTAAAATATATATTTTATATAAAAGAAAAAATATTTAGTACCGTACAATTAATTTACAGTAACTTCCATAACTATTTCATACTTAAATTTGGATTTTCATGTGCATTTTAATATATATATATATTGATCCATCCATCCATCGTTTGTTCACTATATCGATCCATCCTCCCATCCATCCATCCATCCATCTATATGGCTTTGATTTTATAGTATCTATCTATCCATACATCCATCGTTTGTTCACTACATCCATCCATCCATCCATCCATCCATCTATCGTTTGTTCACTACATTGATCCATCCATCCATCCAGTCATCCAGCCATCCATCCTCCCATCCATCCATCCTCCATCCATCCATCCATCCATCCATCCATCCATCCATCCTCCCATCCATCCATCCATCCATCCATCCTCCCATCCATCCATCCATCCATCCATCCTCCCATCCATCCATCCATCCATCCATCCATCCATCCATCCATCCATCCTCCCATCCATCCATCCATCCATCCATCCATCTATATGGCTTTGATTTTATAGTATCTATCTATCCATACATCCATTGTTTGTTCACTACATCCATCCACCCATCTATCGTTTGTTCACTACATTGATCCATCCATCCACCCATCCAGTCATCTATATGGCTTTGATTTTATAGTGAAACATATTTTGTAAAATATATATTTTATATAAAAGAAAAAATATTTAGTACCGTACAATTAATTTACAGTAACTTCCATAACTATTTCATACTTAAATTTGGATTTTCATGTGCATTTTAATATATATATATATTGATCCATCCATCCATCGTTTGTTCACTATATCGATCCATCCTCCCATCCATACATCCATCCATCCATCTGTCCATCCGTCCATCCGTCTCTACATTGTTCACTACATTGATCATCCATCCATCCATCCATCCTCCCATCCATCCATCCATTCATCAATCCATCCATCGTTTGTTCACTACATTGATCCATCCATCCATTCATCCATCCTTCCATCCATCGTTTGTTCACTACATCAATCCATCCATCCATCCATCCATCCTCCCATCCGTCCATCCAGTCATCTATATGGCTTTGATTTTATATTGTATTTTCGGGATGACACTAACTTTGCAACATTGTTCATGTGTGAACGTTACGTGAACAACATCTTCAAACATCACGGAGGCGTTACTTCAGGATGTTCTCTGAGCGTTCCACACACGACCACATGACACTGAGCGAACGCTCGATTAATGTTACGGGAACGTTTGTCCAGTCCTGAGCCTGGATCACTGAAGCGTGTTAATGCTGAGCAAGCAGGCCTGTGTTTGAGTTTCTGCGCTGACCTCATAGGCGTCGATTTTTTTTGAAAACCTTGAGTTAAATGTTACGGTGAAGCATTGCTGCCACATACATATTTTTTCCACTCAATTGTGTCGTAATAACGAGATCTTATGTCGTTTTAACAAAATCTTTTGTCGTAAAAACGTTTGAAAGCAGAAGCAAGCTCTGTAAAATAGGCTCATCCGCTGCCTGTATCAGTGGCAGTGCCCATAGCACGAAAGTGTTGTAATGTATTGATGTAGCCGATAGTTCATAACAGCCACGGGTAACAGTGCCATGGGCCGCTCATGATTAGCGTAATGACGGACCCCGGTGCAGCCACAAATATCAGAACTATCTATAGGCCTACTGTTATTAAGACATTCAAGAAATGTATTAAAAAGAAAGACGCTTTCAGCCTTACTCAAAGTAGAGCCCTACATTTCTGCCCGAGCCCGATGGGCTCCGACTTTTTTACGCCCCTAGGGCCGGGCTTCAGGCCAATTTTCCAGTCATAGCCTACCTCAGACGCGGGCCGGGCTTCGGGCCTTTTCAGGCTAGTGTTTAGAGGACAAATGAGTAAAGCAAGCCAACACGCAAACTGCCACAAGTGAAACTGAAAATAAGCTAAGTCTGAGATGCTCAAAAGCACAATCATCTTCATTAAAACGAATGAGACTAAAGGCTCTTACAGTGTTTAGGTCGCTCGTTCTCATGATGCGGTCTTTGATGTTGAAATGAGCTGATGAATAAAATGCTCATATCTGTTGCTTTCGTTGACATGAACTCCGTTAAATGTGCATATAGCACGGGAATTGACGATCGAATTTATATTCATTTCGCAGAGAGGTGTAAGGCAAGACAACCAGCATGTTTTTTTAATTATTTGTTTAGATTGTGTAGCCCGTTTCGTTTGCGCGCGCCGTTGCGATCTGCCTGCCTCATCTTGTCAAAAATGCCTTTTTACTGTGATGGCTAAACGTGATGCTTTAAGTGTTTTATATGGATTTTATAAGCAAGACAAGTCAAGTGTTGATTTCAGAGGCTAAAGTGTTGGGTTAACTCACTGTCAGCCGCTGGCCGCTTGGTCGTCACTTTAAAAAACAAAAACTTTAGTTTAACAAACAAAAAAATGCTTCAAACATTTTTCTAAATTAACTTAATAAAGAAACAAAACGAAATATAACTACTTTGACATTAAACTGAACTATTTTAATGGCTGCAGCTAATGTGTAATAGGGAGGGCCTAGTTTTGAGGCCCGTGCAGGGCTCTAACTCAAATGGCCGCGGAAACATGGCCAGTGGGTTCGTTACCCACGTCAATCCGTATTTTGCTTCTTATGTATTAAATATACAGGCAATTAGTTTATGAAACCTTGATCAAAATTAAAATACAATTTATAGAAAACAAAATTCACTTTAAAGAAATGATTTCTGCAAAACAACACTCAATAAATATCACGTCTGACCCCACTCCATGTCTCCAGACATATTGCGAGTTTTATAGCCTATCTTACTCATGCTGCTCACTTTTCATCATCAACATATGAAATTAAAACAATAATATAATAGGCTAATATTTAAACATATAGCCTAACTATGAATCTAAATAGGCTACGTTTTGCATGTATATAGCCTACTCCACTCCAAACGCTTCACAAATGTATTTTGTTTATTAAACGCAAAGTTTTTAATTTTAAATGTAATTTCTAAATTCAGTTCATATTTCCAACAAACCAAATTCCGAGCCAAAATAACTTTGTGGTAAAAAAAAAATAGCAAAAATGAACAATATTAAAGATATCGCGGGCGCTTTTGTCGGCATGAGTAAGATAGGCTATAAGACCCGCAATATGTCTCTGAGCTGACATGTTTATTTATTTACATTAGTAAGCTACAGGACAGAGTCTTTCAAAACATGACCTGCGCTAAAGAGAGAAAAAGAATGAATGCATCATGTACCCAGCACTTCTGAAAATGCACTTCTGAATGCGTCTCTGTCCCCAGCACATTTCAAACCACACTGACGCCCATGGCTGACCTGTTCTCCGGCTGCCCCCGTTCATCCCGCCACCTCCATTCCGAGGCCCTTATTGATCCCTCTTCACATTGTCAGGAGCCCCGCGGTCCTGATCGCAATCTGTTAATTAATGTATCCTCCAGCTGTTCGCCCACCTGATAAAGGAAATTAAACACTCAGCTTCCCCTTTTTCCCGCTCTCTGATTTTCCTGTGGCTCTTTCTGTGTCGGCCCACACACCCTGCACAGTGTCAGCCGGAGGCAGATAGACATCGCCCGCTCATCTCTGCCTCAATAAGAGCATTCATATGAAGGTTTGGGGTCAGGTATGGCGGGGTGAGGCGATCAATACTGTAATCTATCAGCTCTTTAATCGTGAGCTGATAGCGCCGCCTCAGTCGACTTGTAAAGCAATCATTTTAATCATCAGACGCCGGGAGCGCCACTCGTGTGATGTGCAAACATCACTGAAGAGTTTATTGACAGCTGTCAGACACATGAGTGAAGAACACACACACGGGCCCGTGCAACACGCATTTATTTAACAAATTACTTCACACCATACTATGGTTTTATATTCATTTATTGATAATCGTTCACTTAAACAATATAGTTTCTTTAATGGGGATCCCAGGAAGGAAGTGGTAATCACACACACACTCACTCATGCACACACACACATACTCACATACTCACTTACACACACACACTCAATCACACACACACACACACACACACACACACACACACACACACACACTCACAAACACTCACACACAGACACTCAATCACACACACACACACACACACACTCAATCACACACACACTCACAAACACACACACACACACACACTCAATCAATCACACACACACACACTCAATTACTCACACACACACACACACACACACACACAAACACATACTCACTTACACACACACTCAATCACACACACACACACACACACACACACTCACAAACACTCACACACAGACACTCAATCACACACACACACACACACTCAGTCACACACACACTCACAAACACACACACACACACACACACACACACTCAATCAATCACACACACACACACTCAATTACTCACACACACACACACACACAAACACATACTCACTTACACACACACTCAATCACACACACACACACACACACACACACACACACACACACACACACACACTCACACACACACACACACACACACACACACACACACAAACACTCACACTCACACACAGACACTCAATCACACACACACACACAGGGGTGTTTTTGTGAAATGTGGGGACATTCTATAGGCGTAATGGTTTTTATACCGTACAAACCGTATTTTCTATCCCCCTACACTGCCCCTGCCCCTAAACCTACCCATCACACACACACACACACACACACACACACACACACACACACACACACACACACACACACACACACACACACACACACACACACTGCCCCTACCCCTAAACTTAACCCTCACAGGAGACTGTGCAGTTTACTTTCTGTGAAAAAAACCTCATTCTGTGTGAAATATAAGCATTTTGAAAAGTGAGGACATGGGGAACGTCCTCATATTTCACCCTCTTTTTGTAATACCTATGTCATACCCATGTCATTATACACATTTGTGTCCTGATATTTCACAAAAACATGCCCACACACACACACACACTCACACTCACACACAGACACTCAATCACACACACACACACACACACACACACACTAACACACACGCTCACAAACACTCACACTCACACACAGACACTCAATCACACACACACACACTCACAAACACTCACACTCACACACAGACACTCAATCACACACACACACACACACACACACACACTCACACTCACACACAGACACTCAATCACACACTCACAAACACTCACACTCACACACAGACACTCAATCACACACACATACTCACAAACACTCACACTCACACACAGACACTCAATCACACACACACTCACACACACACTCACAAACACTCACACTAACACACACGCTCACAAACACTCACACTCACACACAGACACTCAATCACACACTCACAAACACTCACACTCACACACAGACACTCAATCACACACACACACACACACACACATACAGCCTATTGTAGATTTGAATAGTAAACAAATTGTGAAACATGATTTTAATACATGTCAGTGTGGTTGTATTGTGTATCAAATGTTACAGAAATGATGATGATACTGCATTTTAATTTAGTAAATAAATAAATATCCATTTGAGACATAAAGCCACAGTCAGAAAGCAGCTCTGACTGAACCCTCACAGAGATCTGAGTCCCCGAAGACCCGAGTCTGTGAGGGACAGATGTGCAGTGTTTGACATATGACGAAACATCTGTGTGTGATCTGAGAGCTACTGTGTGTGTGTGTGTGTGATCTGAGAGCTACAGTGTGTGTGTGTGTGATCTGAGAGCTACAGTGTGTGTGTATGATCTGAGAGCTACAGTGTGTGTGTGTGTGATCTGAGAGCTACAGTGTGTGTGTGTGATCTGAGAGCTACAGTGTGTGTGTGTTGATTTGAGTTCTGTACTGACTGAAGAACGCCCGTCTCTCGCTCAGGTTTTTCCAGCCTGTCTCTCGGAGACCAGATGAGTCTCCTGCAGAGCGCGTGGATGGAGATCCTGATCCTCAGCATCGTGTTCCGCTCGCTGCCCTACGAGGACGAGCTGGTGTACGCGGAGGACTACGTGATGGACGAGGAGCACTCGCGGCTCACGGGCCTGCTGGACCTCTATGTGTCCATCCTGCAGCTCGTGCGCAAGTACAAGAAGCTGAAGGTGGAGAAAGAGGAGTTTGTCACGCTGAAGGCCATCGCTCTCGCCAACTCAGGTGAGAGAAGGTCACACACACACACTTACACACACACATACACACACACACACACACACACACTCACACACATACACACACACGACAGCGCTCAGAGTTCTTCTCATCGAGGACTGTAAAGGCGTTACTGGAGATTCTCTTCAAATAAATTCTGTTCTATTGATATTCATCAGAGAATCCTGAGAAATAAATATACAGTGAGGAAAATAAGTATTTGAACACCCTGCTATTTTGCAAGTTCTCCCACTTGGAAATCATGGAGGGTCTGAAATTGTCATCATAGGTGCATGTCCACTGTGAGAGACATAATCTAAAAAAATAATCCAGAAATCACAATGTATGATTTTTTAACTATTTATTTGTATGATACAGCTGCAAATAAGTATTTGGACCCTCAAAGACCTGTTAGTCTGCCTTTAAAATGTCCACCTCCACTCCATTTATTATCCTAAATTAGATGCGCCTGTTTGAGGTCGTTAGCTGCATAAAGACACCTGTCCACCCCATACAATCAGTAAGAATCCAACTACTAACATGGCCAAGACCAAAGAGCTGTCCAAAGACACTAGAGACAAAATTGTACACCTCCACAAGGCTGGAAAGGGCTATGGGGAAATTGCCAAGCAGCTTGGTGAAAAAAGGTCCACTGTTGGAGCAATCATTAGAAAATGGAAGAAGCTAAACATGACTGTCAATCTCCCTCGGACTGGGGCTCCATGCAAGATCTCACCTCGTGGGGTCTCAATGATCCTAAGAAAGGTGAGAAATCAGCCCAGAACTACACGGGAGGAGCTGGTCAATGACCTGAAAAGAGCTGGGATCACCGTTTCCAAGGTTACTGTTGGTAATACACTAAGACGTCATGGTTTGAAATCATGCATGGCCCGGAAGGTTCCCCTGCTTAAACCAGCACTTGTCAAGGCCTGTCTTAAGTTTGCCAATGACCATTTGGATGATCCAGAGGAGTCATGGGAGAAAGTCATGTGGTCAGATGAGACCAAAATATAACTTTTTGGTCATAATTCCACAAAACATGTTTGGAGGAAGAAGAATGATGAGGACCATCCCAAGAACACCATCCCTACTGTGAAGCATGGGGGGGGGGGGGGGTAGCATCATGCTTTGGGGGTGTTTTTCTGCACATGGGACAGGGCGACTGCACTGTATTAAGGAGAGGATGACCGGGGCCATGTATTGCCAGATTTTGGGGAACAACCTCCTTCCCTCAGTTAGAGCATTGAAGATGGGTCGAGGCTGGGTCTTCCAACATGACAATGACCCGAAGCACACAGCCAGGATAACCAAGGAGTGGCTCTGTAAGAAGCATATCAAGGTTCTGGCGTGGCCTAGCCAGTCTCCAGACCTAAACCCAATAGAGAATCTTTGGAGGAGCTCAAACTCCGTGTTTCTCAGCGACAGGCCAGAAACCTGACTGATCGAGAGAAGATCTGTGTGGAGGAGTGGGCCAAAATCCCTCCTGCAGTGCAAACCTGCTGAAAAACTACAGGAAACCTTTGACCTCTGTAATCGCAAACAAAGGCTACTGTACCAAATATTAACATTGATTTTCTCAGGTGTTCAAATACTTATTTGCAGCTGTATCATACAAATAAATAGTTAAAAAATCATACATTGTGATTTCTGGATTTTTTTTTAGATTATGTCTCTCACAGTGGACATGCACCTACGATGACAATTTCAGACCCTCCATGATTTCTAAGTGGGAGAACTTGCAAAATAGCAGGGTGTTCAAATACGCACGCAAAGACAAGAGCGTCGAGCTTTTAATTGAACGGCTTGTGTGTGGCCGTGTCCAGCGTTTCTCTCTCTCCATAACCGCCGCCACCAGAGATACATTTAGCATTTCATTAGGAACACCAGGGCTGTCAATAAAATGTGTTAAGTCGAATGGAATGAGTATCAGCGAGCGAAGGCCTGTTCAGAGGAGAAGACACAGCGGCCGTATCGACAGCTGGCTCTTCAGAAGGCCGGCCCCGTCCCCTGATCAATGCGGCCCGCGCTCGCCTCGCTTTATTCCGCCGGCCCGTCCGCTGTCTCTCTTTGTCTGGCTGAAAAATGAAAATGCTGATGGTGGCCTTTGCCGTGCGGCGGGATGACAGGCCCGGTGCGGAGAGAGAGAGGCGCGCTCTGTCCGATGGCTCTCGCGGGACGGCCTCTGTCTGACAGCTGTGAAAATTCATAGCCATTGATTTTGTAATTAGCAGTTTATCAATCGTATCGACAGCCTCTTTCTGATGGATTGCTAGGAAATTGTTTCTTCAGACTTGTTTTTTTAAGCTCCAACGCACACTTAGACACACACACACACACACTCTCTCTCTCTCTCTCTCTCTTACACACACACACATACACGTGCGCGCTCTCTCACTCACACACACACACACACACTCACTCACTCTCTCACTCTCACACACACATTCAGTCACACACACTCACACATATGCGCTCTCTCACACACACACTCTCTCACACACACACTCACACACATGCGCTCTCTCACACACACTCTCTCTCACACACACACACACTCACACATACTCACTCACACACACACACACACACTCACACACGCACTCACTCTAACACACACACACACACACAGTCACACACACACACACACACACACACACTTGTTGGGTTTTCATGTTTATGGGGACTTTACATAGGCGTTATGGTTTTTATACTGTATAAACTGTATTTTCTATCCCCCTACACTGCCCCTAGACCAACCCATCACACACACTCACACACACACACACACACACACTGCCCCTAAACCTACCCATCACAGGAGACATTCTGCATTTTTACATTTTCAAAAAACATCCCTTAGTCTGATTTATAAGATGTTTTCCTCACGGGGACCAAAAAATGTCCCCACAAGGACGAGGATTTCCGATATTGCCATCTTTGTGGGGACATTTTGTCCCCATAATGTAGGGTTTACCAGGCCACACACACACACTGTCACACACATTTACTTTCTCACACACTCACTCACTCACACACTCATTCACACACACACACTCACACACACACTCTCACACACTCACGCACACACTCACGCACACTCACACACACACATGCAAACACACACACTCATACACACACACTCACACACACACTCATACACACTCATGCTCGCGCACACACACACTCATACACACACACACTCTCTCACTCACTCACTCACACACACACACACACACACACACACTCATACATTTTCCAGGATTCTCTGATGAATATAAAGTTCAAAAGAGCACAATTCACTTGAGATAGAATCTTTTGCTACAGTATAAATGTCTTTACCGTCACTTTTGATCAATTTAACGCGTCCTTGCTGAATAAAAGTATCATTTTTCTTTCTTTTATTGTTGCATCTTACTCACCCCAAACGTTTGAATCATGGTTTCCACACAAACTACACTGACAAAAATCATAAATGTGTGTTGATCATCAGATCCTCATATGAGAATGATTAGTGAAGGGTCATGTGACACTGAAGACCGGAGTAATGAGGAGTAAATGACACTTTACTGTAGAGAACAGCTGATCTACACTGGAGGAATGTTTCACTGCTTTACTGGATCTGTAGATAGACGGTGTGTGACAGACGTGAGTGTGTGTGCTCAGCATGTGCTGTGTGTTGTTCTCCTGACAGACTCCATGCACATAGAGGACGTGGAGTCGGTTCAGAAGCTCCAGGACGCCCTTCATGAAGCCCTGCAGGACTACGAGAGCTGTCAGCACACGGAAGACCCTCGGCGGGCGGGGAAGCTGCTCATGACGCTGCCTCTGCTCCGGCAGACGGCCACCAAGGCCATCCAACACTTCTACAGCATCAAGATGCAGGGCAAGGTGCCCATGCACAAACTCTTCCTGGAAATGCTGGAGGCCAAGGTCTGATTGGCCGCTCGTCACGTGACATCATCGAGGCCTCGGCGAGCGGGGCGTGGCAGAGACAGCCCGAGGACAGAGACGCTCTTCCGACGGACACGCGCAGGTTGCAGGACACTCGCCCGAGACCCGAGGCGTTTTTAAAAGACCTGAAAAAAATAAGCATAAATATAAATGGAAAAAATAATTTAAAAATCTATAACGAAATACTATGTACTTGTACAGTAATGCTTTCTGTTCATGATCTGTGGTTATAAACGAAGTCATTTCAAGAGTGAATAGTCTCCCATAGGTGGTCATTTTCATCCTGCTTTCGAGAAGCCGACCCTCGGACAACGCTAGGACACCTTGAGGACTTGTAAATATTCATGCGGGATGTCTGGACGGCCGCTCGTCTCGCTGGTTCTTCCCTAAATGTGAACTTGCTGACGTCCTTGAAAATACCTCCTGAATCCTGGCCATCCGCGAGCGGGAGGACGACATTCGTGGCGTGTTTATCCGAGCGTCCGTAGCCGGGATCTCATTCATCTTACTCTGTAGTAACTCAGCAATAAATCGAGAGGACGAGGAGCGCCCGCCTCTTGTGTTGCACTCTACTGCTTTTTTAAAACTGCGTGTTGTTGTCGTCGGTCGGTGTTTTGGCCTAAATGTAGTTGGAGGGTCTAAGCTGGCAAGGGTCAAAAATGATGCGAGGGCACGGGATTTCAACGGATTTACGATGCATGGCAGAAGTCCAGGGGACTCAAACAATCAGATGTCCGTATGTCAAACGGCCTATTTCGGGCTTGTTAAGCCACCGCCAGAGGAAACGAGGTGCCCGTCATCTGCTCCGACTTTTATAGCCATGCATCCGAGTGAAGGTGCGCGGCAGGTGCAGGTCTTTATCACCAGCTTTATTTTTAGCTCTTGGAAGACGAGCGCGGATTGAACGGGAGAGGGGTGTTTGACCCCCGTGTTGACACAATAGCATCGTGTCAAAAAATGGCCTGCGAAGTCTCCGTCCCTATAAACAGCTTATTAGCCCTAGATCCATTCGACAGCTGTACGAGATATTAATTAGGAATATCCCGCTTCCAACAACCGTGAGCATTCACTACTGATGTCATTTACTTGAAGTGAACTGTGGCGCTGTCGGGATTCGACGCTGTGGTCAGAGGATTGTGTCCTGGGGTGCGTTTCCCAAAACAACCATGGTCCGTCATTACCGACATCCCAGCTAACGCAACTTAATGTGAACGTTAGACGATATATATTTTTGTTAGCTGGGATAGTTCAATGATTCGGTGCTTCCTGAAACCATAGCTCCGGCAAACAAAGCTAACATGTAGTACATTCTGTACCCTTTTAATAGAGCTGCACGATTAAACGCGATCTCGATTCAAACACCCATGCGATCTTGTTCCTAGATGACAACGATTCTCCTGTATCTGTTAAACCTTTGACAAAATCACAGCGAACATTCAGATCTGGGTTCTGATCCAGAGAGAGCCGTCATCATTCGTGAATAGATATCAAACAGCCTTTTCAACCACACCGTTTCGTTATTTCTGTATTGCATTATTATCATTCATTCAAGAGATACGTTCTAAAACGCTGATTCATCCAGTGATGAAACAAGTGAAGTCTTTATGAGTGAGTCACTGAATCATTCATTCAAGAGATACGTTCTGAAACACTGATTCATCCAGTAATGAAACAAGTGAAGTCTTTATGAGTGAGTCATTGAATAATTTACTCAAGAGATATGTTCAAAAACACTGATTCATCCAGTAATGAAACAAGTGAAGTCTTTATGAGTGAGTCACTGAATCATTCATTCAAGAGATACGTTCTGAAACACTGATTCATCCAGTAATGAAACAAGTGAAGTCTTTATGAGTGAGTCATTGAATAATTTACTCAAGAGATATGTTCAAAAACACTGATTCATCCAGTAATGAAACAAGTGAAGTCTTTATGAGTGAGTCACTGAATCATTCATTCAAGAGATACGTTCTGAAACACTGATTCATCCAGTAATGAAACAAGTGAAGTCTTTATGAGTGAGTCATTGAATCATTCACTCAAGAGATATGTTCAAAAACACTGATTCATCCAGTAATGAAACAAGTGAAGTCTTTATGAGTGAGTCATTGAATAATTTACTCAAGAGATATGTTCAAAAACACTGATTCATCCAGTAATGAAACAAGTGAAGTCTTTATGAGTGAGTCATTGAATCATTCATTCAAGAGATACGTTCTAAAACGCTGATTCATCCAGTAATGAAACAAGTGAAGTCTTTATATGTGAGTCATTGAATCATTCACTCAAGAGATTCATTCAAAAGAACTGATTCATCCAGTAATGAAACAAGTGAAGTGAGTCATTGAATCATTCACTCAAGAGATTTGTTCTTAAACACTGATTCATACAGTAATGAAACAAGTGAATTCTTTATGAGTGAGTCATTGAATCATTCACTCAAGGGATTCACTTATTCATCCAATAATGAAACAAGTGAAGTCTTTATGAGTGAGTCATTGAATCATTCATTCAAGAGATATGTTCAAAAACACTGATTCATCCAGTAATGAAACAAGTGAAGTCTTTATGAGTGAGTCATTGAATCATTCACTCAAGAGATTCATTCAAAAGAACTGATTCATCCAGTAATGAAACAAGTGAAGTGAGTCATTGAATCATTCACTCAAGAGATTTGTTCTTAAACACTGATTCATACAGTAATGAAACAAGTGAATTCTTTATGAGTGAGTCATTGAATCATTCATTCAAGATATTCATTCAAAAACACTGATTCATCCAGTAATGAAACAAGTGAAGTCTTTATGAGTGAGTCATTGAATCATTCACTCAAGAGATTCATTCAAAAACGCTGATTCATCCAGTAATGAAACAAGTGAAGTCTTTATGAGTGAGTCATTGAATCATTCACTCAAGAGATTCATTCAAAAACGCTGATTCATCCAGTAATGAAACAAGTGAAGTCTTTATGAGTGAGTCATTAAATCATTTATTCAAGAGATTCATTCAAAAATGCTGATTCATCCAGTAATCAAACAAGTGAAGTCTTTATGAGTGAGTCATTGAATCATTCACTCAAGAGATTCATTCAAAAACACTGATTCATCCAGTAATCAAACAAGTGAAGTCTTTATGAGTGAGTCATTGAATCATTCACTCAAGAGATTCATTCAAAAACGCTGATTCATCCAGTAATGAAACAAGTGAAGTCTTTATGAGTGAGTCATTGAATCATTCACTCAAGAGATTCATTCAAAAACGCTGATTCATCCAGTAATGAAACAAGTGAAGTCTTTATGAGTGAGTCATTAAATCATTTATTCAAGAGATTCATTTAAAAATGCTGATTCATCCAGTAATCAAACAAGTGAAGTCTTTATGAGTGAGTCATTGAATCATTCACTCAAGAGATTCATTCAAAAACACTGATTCATCCAGTAATCAAACAAGTGAAGTCTTTATGAGTGAGTCATTGAATCATTCACTCAAGAGATTCATTCAAAAACGCTGATTCATCCAGTAATGAAACAAGTGAAGTCTTTATGAGTGAGTCATTGAATCATTCACTCAAGAGATTCATTCAAAAACGCTGATTCATCCAGTAATGAAACAAGTGAAGTCTTTATGAGTGAGTCATTGAATCATTCACTCAAGAGATTCATTCAAAAACGCTGATTCATCCAGTAATGAAACAAGTGAAGTCTTTATGAGTGAGTCATTAAATCATTTATTCAAGAGATTCATTCAAAAATGCTGATTCATCCAGTAATCAAACAAGTGAAGTCTTTATGAGTGAGTCATTGAATCATTCACTCAAGAGATTCATTCAAAAACACTGATTCATCCAGTAATGAAACAAGTGAAGTCTTTATGAGTGAGTCATTGAATCATTCACTCAAGAGATTCATTCAAAAACGCTGATTCATCCAGTAATGAAACAAGTGAAGTGTTTATGAGTGAGTCATTGAGTCATTCACTCAAGAGATTCATTCAAAAACACTGATTCATCCAGTAATGAAACAAGTGAAGTGAGTCATTGAATCATTCACTCAAGAGATTTGTTCTTAAACACTGATTCATCCAGTAATGAAACAAGTGAAGTCTTTATGAGTGAGTCATTGAATCATTCACTCAAGAGATATGTTCAAAAACACTGATTCATCCAGTAATGAAACAAGTGAAGTCTTTATGAGTGAGTCATTGAATCATTCATTCAAGAGATACGTTCTGAAACACTGATTCATCCAGTAATGAAACAAGTGAAGTCTTTATGAGTGAGTCATTGAATCATTCATTCAAGAGATACGTTCTAAAACGCGGATTCATCCAGTAACAAAACAAGTGAAGTCTTTATGAGTGAGTCATTGAATAATTCACTCAAGAGATTCATTCAAAAACACTGATTCATCCAGTAATGAAACAAGTGAAGTGAGTCATTGAATCATTCACTCAAGAGATTTGTTCTTAAACACTGATTCATACAGTAATGAAACAAATGAATTCTTTATAAATGAGTCATTGAATCATTCATTCAAGAGATTCACTTATTCATCCAGTAATGAAACAAGTGAAGTCTTTATGAGTGAGTCATTGAATCATTCATTCAAGAGATATGTTCAAAAACACTGATTCATCCAGTAATGAAACAAGTGAAGTCTTTATGAGTGAGTCATTGAATCATTCACTCAAGAGATTCATTCAAAAACACTGATTCATCCAGTAATCAAACAAGTGAAGTCTTTATGAGTGAGTCATTGAATCATTCACTCAAGAGATTCATTCAAAAACGCTGATTCATCCAGTAATGAAACAAGTGAAGTCTTTATGAGTGAGTCATTGAATCATTCACTCAAGAGATTCATTCAAAAACGCTGATTCATCCAGTAATGAAACAAGTGAAGTCTTTATGAGTGAGTCATTAAATCATTTATTCAAGAGATTCATTTAAAAATGCTGATTCATCCAGTAATCAAACAAGTGAAGTCTTTATGAGTGAGTCATTGAATCATTCACTCAAGAGATTCATTCAAAAACACTGATTCATCCAGTAATCAAACAAGTGAAGTCTTTATGAGTGAGTCATTGAATCATTCACTCAAGAGATTCATTCAAAAACGCTGATTCATCCAGTAATGAAACAAGTGAAGTCTTTATGAGTGAGTCATTGAATCATTCACTCAAGAGATTCATTCAAAAACGCTGATTCATCCAGTAATGAAACAAGTGAAGTCTTTATGAGTGAGTCATTGAATCATTCACTCAAGAGATTCATTCAAAAACGCTGATTCATCCAGTAATGAAACAAGTGAAGTCTTTATGAGTGAGTCATTAAATCATTTATTCAAGAGATTCATTCAAAAATGCTGATTCATCCAGTAATCAAACAAGTGAAGTCTTTATGAGTGAGTCATTGAATCATTCACTCAAGAGATTCATTCAAAAACACTGATTCATCCAGTAATGAAACAAGTGAAGTCTTTATGAGTGAGTCATTGAATCATTCACTCAAGAGATTCATTCAAAAACGCTGATTCATCCAGTAATGAAACAAGTGAAGTGTTTATGAGTGAGTCATTGAGTCATTCACTCAAGAGATTCATTCAAAAACACTGATTCATCCAGTAATGAAACAAGTGAAGTGAGTCATTGAATCATTCACTCAAGAGATTTGTTCTTAAACACTGATTCATCCAGTAATGAAACAAGTGAAGTCTTTATGAGTGAGTCATTGAATCATTCACTCAAGAGATATGTTCAAAAACACTGATTCATCCAGTAATGAAACAAGTGAAGTCTTTATGAGTGAGTCATTGAATCATTCATTCAAGAGATACGTTCTGAAACACTGATTCATCCAGTAATGAAACAAGTGAAGTCTTTATGAGTGAGTCATTGAATCATTCATTCAAGAGATACGTTCTAAAACGCGGATTCATCCAGTAACAAAACAAGTGAAGTCTTTATGAGTGAGTCATTGAATAATTCACTCAAGAGATTCATTCAAAAACACTGATTCATCCAGTAATGAAACAAGTGAAGTGAGTCATTGAATCATTCACTCAAGAGATTTGTTCTTAAACACTGATTCATACAGTAATGAAACAAATGAATTCTTTATAAATGAGTCATTGAATCATTCATTCAAGAGATTCACTTATTCATCCAGTAATGAAACAAGTGAAGTCTTTATGAGTGAGTCATTGAATCATTCATTCAAGAGATATGTTCAAAAACACTGATTCATCCAGTAATGAAACAAGTGAAGTCTTTATGAGTGAGTCATTGAATCATTCACTCAAGAGATGTGTTCAAAAACACTGATTCATCCAGTAATGAAACAAGTGAAGTCTTTATGAATGAGTCATTGAATCATTCACTCAAGAGATTCATTCAAAAACGCTGATTCATCCAGTAATGAAACAAGTGAAGTCTTTATGAGTGAGTCATTGAATCATTCACTCAAGAGATTCATTCAAAAACGCTGATTCATCCAGTAATGAAACAAGTGAAGTGAGTCGTTGAATCATTCAGTTAATGTTTTTTTATATATATAATTCATTCACATTCATGAAACATTTAAAATACTGCAGTAATTAACATTTTGTCAGAACCTCTAGTAAATGACACGTTATTTTGTTTAGTTGTCTGTTCGTGAATCATGGGAGAATCAAAACTAAAATAATCGTGATTTTCAATTGAACCGAAATCGTGCAGCTCAACCTTTCAATATATTTGAGTGTGTCAACAATCCGTTTTTGAACATTGCGCTTGAGTGTAAATGCGTTGGGAATCTGGAGTGTGACGCAAGAGAAAGCTGCTGAATTAATGAACCGAATGTAAAGTGTACACCGATTACATACTGCATGATAATGTGATTAAACAAAATAATGTTTTTCTGTTGTTTGTGTAAATGAACTGTAATAATCTGACAAAGGTGCGGTCACATTAGCCATGGTTGTCCACAGCATAAAGCACTTTCAAACTGTACCTTATTTATGATCGAATATTGACTCGATTCATTGGTAGAAGTTACTAGCACACCTCCTGTGTGTGTGACGTCATTAACAAGCCCGATATTGTTGAACCAAATGACGGACGTGCGGCCATGAGACTATGGGAACGTTAGTTAATCTCAGCAACAATGCATCAAAGTCTGGTAGTTAAGCAGAGAGTTGCATCGTTGAACGGGACACGCACCCGCGGTGGAATCTGCCTCTGCATTGCCGAAAACTTGAATCGGCCACAGTCTCGACCTGCCCAGACGGATAGCGAGGGAAATGATAATACAGGGATTCATTTTATATGCAGCGCAACTGTGTGAGCTCACATTAGGGATCAATTCTGACCCAAATCATGCCAAAGTAGCGCACATCTCAATTTCATGAATGCAGACGTCATTATAGCAATAGTACAACATCTGTTAGTCCTACCCTTGAGACTGACACACAATAATGAACATATATGCAACATCCACGTAGCTACCTCATCGTTCACCCGTTCTGTAAATAGTGCTTTAGTGCCCTTTATGCACCCCGGTGTCTGCTAGCAGTTCGGTCGGAATGAGGACACAATATTAGCTCTCTGATTCATGTATGGTGCACAGGTTTAAGCGCTTGTTTTCTACTTTTTCGACGATGGGACAGTTGTTCGCATTCATCCTCATCCACCCAGTTGACATGAATGTTGATTTGTGCCTCTCCAATCACTGTTTAGATGCATATCTGTAAATGTGGTCATTTATTTATTTGCTTATAACTCAGCATGTCAGGGTCAGAATTGTTCCCGAAATGGCGAAGGCTTTTGTGTTCTCCTCAAGATATTCATTGTGTATATTATATCACTTTGGCCACGCTGTACAATAATATTGTTCATTTAACAAACACCTGTGTAACTTTCTCTTTTTTATGTCAGAAATGAAAAAAAGTAACAAAGACATACTCTCAAATCCGCACGAGTTCTGTTCATTTATATCTAATACATATGCCGTGATAACATCGAGCGCAAATGTACCAAAACTTCATGATAAGTGATGGAGGGCATTTCAGGTAAGATCAAATACACAAGTATCCAAATATAAAATTGGGACGATACTTTATCAAGTTTCAATATGCTTTAACCCTCTCGAGTCGACGGCCGCGCCGGTGCGATCGGCTCTCTTTTTTTCTTATCAGTGCCAATGAGACTCAAATTACTCTGTCATTTTTTATCATTCAGGCAAGTGTTATACATCATTTTAATCTGTTAAGTTTCTTTTTTTTGTGTACAGTCACAATAAAAACAAAATGTTTTGCTTTTTGCATATCAAAGAAAACACACGATGCGCGATCTGCAGCCTCTTTGTCAAAGACATTCATTAGGATAGTCTTCAGAAATGAACTGTAACTTAGTGAATACTTGTCTCACGAACATGAGACATATGTCTAAAGAAACGCTGAAATGTCAGGTTTTAAACAATGTAAGCCAAATCGAAAACAAATATTCTGTGTTTATGTAATCTTTTTTAAAAGCGATACATGTCGGTCACCCGCGATCCACTTCATTATCCGCTAATGTTTGTTTTGAGGCCTTAATTTTTAAATATTTTTTTTTTCGTTTTTTCAAAAATCATGCATAAACTTTTTTCTCTAAAAAATACAAGCATGTTGCTCACATATTATGGTATCCCAGTTTGTGATGAATACAGTGTAATTACATTAAACAAACAATGTGTTTATAAGCAACTGATAAAAACACAAATGTCAGAGCATGTCAAAACTTCTAAAGGGCCCCAAAACAGCTCAGACTCCAGAGGGTTAAACTGGACCTGTTATGCAAACTTCACTTTAACATGGTGTTTGAACATAAGTGTGTGTACACAACCATCCTATAATGGTAAAAATCCAGTGTCCCTATGTGTTGTGACATCACCATGTGACAAGCCCCACCCACGACTGGTGATGTAATCTGCCCTGTTAGCTTAGCTCCTCCCCTGAGTGAGGCGCACACAGTCCGCCATGTTTATCTCCTCATTAGAGCCGCTAGTGGAAACCATAGACTGTGAAACAATATGGGCGTAGTGTCCGTGACATCACCCATAGGATTCTGAAGAGCAGTTCTGAAGCATAAAGTCGGGTCGAGCTGGCCGTCGCCATCTTGTCAGCACGTCACACCTGGATAACAGAAAATGGACAAAGAGGCGGGACGTGGGCGGAGCTAAGGTGACGTGATGACTAACAGACAGCAGACAAACGACAATCCACCTGTCACTCAAAGTGGCCACGCCCTTAATTATGCAGAACTTTAAGGCTTTATATAATGTAAACGAATGAGTTATAAAATAATTGCCCCCCTCACAGTCGTCATGAAGGGCAAAATTAGCCGTACAGAGCAAAAGCACAGTTTGTCCCAGACTGTAAACATGTGTTCTTCTGCTGTAAAGTTGGGCATTTTAACACGAGCTCAATGAGATTCTGCTCCTTCTGGAGTCTGTCTCTAGTGGCCAGTCCATGAACTGCAGTTTAAGGCCCTTCCGTATATGGGCTTCAGGAGAAACTGGAGGACACAAGGATATCTCCGCTACGTGATAATAAACAGTTTAAATGTTCTGTTGTTGGCTGTATCAATGAACACAGAGCGTGTTTTTCCATTGTTTTTTGTATGTAAACACGCAAGATGGACATGTTTGACCGCTGCGCTCGCATCTCAAAGAAGTTTAGAACTGAAATATTTGGACATTTAACACATAATTCAACACATTACATTAAAAACAATCGTGATTACATGTAGAGTAAGTGCAAATGTGTTTAAACTAAGCTATCAGGCTAACTGAATATCTGTATGCTATGCTAATACATAACATGGTCATGACCATAGATATACATAATAAAGGCTAGATGACATTATCATCTCGTCTACGCTGCTGGCCAATGGAGGTCGACGTCCGCACCTGGCGGCCATCTTGTCACAGTCAGCTCGCTCACTCGTAACATTGTGTTTTAATGGTGCTTGCACTTTTTAAATAACCATAACTTACTCAATTTTCTACAGATTTTCAAACTGTTTGGTTTGTTATAAACATCAGAGATGCAGTTATGACACTGCATACTTATGAATAATTATTCATAATTGGTTCAAGCATCCAGAATTATAGCCACGTTAATAACGTTTTTAAAAAAAAAAAGAACCATTTTTGTAAATCCGTCCAGATTTCAGCGAGATAAGAGTCTTTGTGTTCAGATCGCTCGCCTTACATCAGGAGCCCGCCAGAAAGCTTGCCTGTGACAAGATGGCCGCCAGTGATGACGTTAGAGACTCCGCCCTAAGACATCTAGCCTTTATTATGTATATCTATGGTCATTATAACGTAGTTCAAACAGCATTTATCATGAGTTTGACACTAAAGAGAGTACCTACTAAAAGTTATTTGAGCCAATGGGATCCTGATTTGTCTCCACACCATCCAAGGCTCCACCCTCTTTTGGAATGGGGGCAGGGAGCAGCAGCTCATTTGCATTTAAAGAGACACACAAAAACAGCACGTTATTGCTTCAACCCTAAAAGGGTAATTTTGGGCATGGTATAATAAATAATCTGTGATGTATTTTGAGCTGAAACTTCACAGACACACCTGAGACTTTTTGCTTAAATTGCTTATTGACCAACAGACACAAAATAATAATAATTTGAGTGACATTTTAAGATTTAAGCTGTTACATTGGCAGGATGTTTTAATTGATGCATGAAGAAAAATGCATTTGGCTGATGTTAATATCCAAAGCAATTGGTGTTGCTGAGCGGCAGGATCTGCACATGAATGGAGAGTTGAATGCACTCACAGTATGCATTACTGTCCAGTCTATAACTGTGGTCAGCCGAGCAGGATGATGATGACCTTTATCTCCTCTGTTGAAGCGTGGCTCAGTAATGTAGTAACGTGTAAGTGCTGTACGACGTCCTCAGAGACGCCGGCCGTCCGGCCCGCAGAGCCCCGGGGACACCAGAGCAAACGGCCCAGAACTGACATGTGCACACAGAGAGAAACACACTCATCTGCTTCAGTTCTGAGACACACTCATTGTTTCATTGTTCTATACTCCAGCGTCCAGTCTTTTCCTAAACTGAATATCTTCTGCATGCTTTCAATACATTTCATGCGTTATGCTACACACCAATCAGGTAACACTAATAGTGTCGGTCCCCCTGACCCGTCGAGGCGTGGACTCCACTAGACCCCTGAAGGTGTGCTGTGGTATCTGGCACCAAGATGTTAGCAGCAGATCCTTTAAGTCCTGTAAGAGTGTACTCACACTAGGCACGGTTGCCATGAACCGGGCCCGAGTATGATTGTCCCCCCTCCCCACTCCCCCTCTGGCCTGCACTCACATAGGGTTTCAGCATTCGTGCCGGAGTACGCTTACATCATTATGGTGCGACGGTTTCGGGATAAACAGGAAGAGTGGCGCTCTCACTGAACACAATAGAGTCCCTCGCTCTGTTTACTTTGTGGATAATTTTGAGTCGTTTGGTCCACGGTGGTCCACAGCCCTCTCACAGCCTGTTGTTAAACAGATCTATCGCCTTTGTGGCACGAAAATTTGCACGTAATCGTGCTGCTCGTATGAGGAGGTTTGCAAGGCACCAGCTGAAGTGCAGCAAGGACTTTGCAGCTTTGATTACGGACTACACGTCCTGTTCCGTGCTCCGGCACGGTTAGCGCTCACACTGCATGCGAACCGCGCCCGAGTCCAACTGAACCTCTTCCAAGCGGGCCAGGGCCGGCTAATCGAGCACGGTTCGGAGCACTCACACTAGTCAAACGAACCGCGCTTTGGTGGTCAAACGCACTCGGGCACGGTTCAAACTGGCTAGTGTGAGTACACCCTAAGTTGCGAGGCGGGGCCTCCATGGATCGGACTTGTTTGTTCAGCACATGCTCTGTGTATTCTGACAGCTTTCTATCAGAACCAGCATTAACTTCTGGAGCAGTTTGAGCTCCAGTAGCTCGTCTGTTTGATCGGCCCACACGGGCCAGCCTTCGCTCCACACGTGCATCAATGAGCCTCGGCCGCCCATGACCCTGTGGCCGGTTCTCCACTGTTCCTGACCACTGCAGACCGGGAACACCCCACAAGAGCTGCAGTTCTGGAGATGCTCTGACCCAGTCGTCTAGCCGTCACAATCTGGCCCTTGTCAAACTCACTCAAATCCTTACGCTTGCCCATTTTTCCTGCTTCTAACACATCAACTCTGAGGACAAAATGTTCACTTGCTGCCTAATATATCCCACCCACTAACAGGAGATCATCAGTGTTATTCACTTCACCTGTCATAATGTTATGCCTGATCTGTGTAGTTACTATACACTGCAGAACAAGAAGTATGTGCTGTTTTTGCTAATGCTATGCTAATGTCACTGCCATTGAAAGAAGGGTAGTATTAACAAATGCTGTAAATGTGGTGTGAACTCTGCTATGCTTGTATCTCTAGAATGACAAATATCTTTATTGTTATGATTGGTTTTTGTTGCAGACGGCCTTTATTGTGTGAAACACAGCCTTAGCATATCTGTCAACTAAAGCATTAGCATCTATTGTTGGAGAGGACGAGTATTTGGCTATTGACTGCAGTCAGCGCTGATTTCCCAGCACACCGTGTGTTTCTGCTCCATCGGTGGACGGATCTGCATTCATCAGAGCGTGAATCCCCATCAGCACGAGTTCAAGGCCTGCTCTCCGTCCGAACACATCTCCATCACTCTCTGCGCCGATGGCCGGCTTTCAACTGAGCCGCAGTTTACACTCTGCATAAAGTAAGAGAGGTAACATTACACTGAGAGCGGAGTATGCAGAAATCCCCCGGGAGCCGCTGCTTCAGACGGAATCAAACGCTTCGTCTTTCAGCAGCTTTCCCTGGTCCAGCCAGTTCCTCATTGATCCCCAGCTCTGTTTGTGCTTGTTGAATATAAAACACAGGTGTTTAATACTTTCCAAGCGCATTCTTGTTTTAAAATGAGATATTTGGCTCGAGAAACGGATCAGGATGTCGGAAAAGATCATAGCCTAATCTATCTGTGTGTATGAGACGCATTGTCTCCCATTAATGCCAAGATCAAGCCTCTTCGACTCTAAATATTATATCATATCATTAATATAAGATAATATAACCATGGTCACAACATTGGTGGGAGGAAACGTTTCACTTTTATATTTTATTATTAATATTTTCCTGTTCCTCATGTCAACAGCTTGATTGTTTTCCTATGTTTTGGATTTTGATTTTAAAATCCATTTCAAAACTATAATCCATGAATCTGCTGATGTCACAGTGAGATCTGGTCATAAACATCACAATACACTTGTTTCTTATTTATTTCTTATTATTTATTTTTTACAATTTATTCAAGATACAGTTACTCTTTGAGTATGTATTATTATTTTATATATATATATATTTTTTAGAGAGGATATACTGTAAGTTATATCAAATATTATTATAGAATATGATAAAAATTTGTGCTGTCAATCAATTAAAAAAATAACTAATTAATCACACTTTTGTTTTCAAAAGATTGGCGTTTTTAATATTTTTTATTGTAATCATTTCACAGTTGCTCTCCAGATTAATGTAGAAACAACAGGATTTAAAAATGTTTTTAATAATAATATTTTTTCATCTTTTTATGAGTGAAGGCCAGTATCACTGATACTAATACTGCTGATGTCTCTAGGAATTTTTTTTTTTTTTTTTACAATAATAGACATTGAACATTAAAGAATAATTGAACGCTATATATTAAAAAAAAAAAAAACTTTTAATTTAAGTGAACTATAATAATATAATAATGTTAATTGTCTGTTCCACCTCACACTGTAAGAAAATATTGTTGGTTAAAAATTGTTGCATTAAAATTGAGTTCAATGAAATAAAAAATTTGAGTTAATACAACAGAGATTGGTTTAATCAACAAAAACTCAAAATATGATGTTATCTGAACACAATATTCATTGATTTGACCAAAAGTTTTCACAAAAGAAAATATTTTCTTGACTGTATCAAGTATTCAAATCACAATTCACATTTTATTTGATCTAATAAATTGTCGTTTGCTTTTTTATCTTTAGGGGGCGGACATTGTATTTGATCATTTTTGATTATGGAAACATTACTTTTGAACGTTACTTTTTGTAGTTGCGTTTTAACTAAAACATTTCCGAGGGAAAAAACGATGATTTTGTGCTAACATTATAAAGGCCAATGCACTGAGTGTTTGTTCAGAGCTGAGAGAGCGTTCCCTGCTGTCCTGAGCGAGCGCAGAGACATGGCAGACGGACAGAGATCAGCCCCGTGTTTCTAAAGCATGCTGATGGTGTGTTTTACTGCTGCGCTGGGGCAGAAATGGTCATGGCTGCATGGGATGGACTCGACCTTTTCTGCATGTCAACCAAAGGTTAGAAATCTCCACTGGCCTTAAAAGAAATGCACTTGTTTGCCATTACAGAGAAGATCTTTCTCCCAGCAGACGCCCTCGAGGGATCCGCAGCCTGACCCACAAACCCTCTCTCTGTCTGACACTGCCTCTCTCTTCCCTCGTAACCAAGCATTTCTGGACATTTCTCACATCTCTTTGCTCAAGGCCTCAAAGCCCAATATATCTGAAGGGTCTGAAAGCAAAACTAATAAAACAGTTTCACACAGAGTAGATGTTTTGAGTTCATATTCACTTCATTGTCATAAACTATACTAGCTAACAGGGAACGCTCTCTTTGGCTAACGTTGTGGCAAGGTTCTCTAAAAGTTCTGAACAAACGCTCCTCCAATAACATGAATAAAACATTAGTTATGAATAACATCTGGTCTTTAATGGGCTCATGGGACATGAGAAATCAAATTTGATCTTTTGAATTATAAAAGGTTTTGGCATTAAAACAACCTGTACATTTCACAGCTTAAAACATCCTCCTCATTATAAACACAGTATTTAATTAATCAAGCACCAAAAACAGCTCATTTTGATATTGCTGGAACCTGTGATGTCACACAGTCAAATACATTTGCATATGCCCACTTCCAGAACAAGATATTGACCAATAGCAATAGCATGTGTTATAAACTGATACCACAGGCCCCACTTACTGATACCACAGGCCCCACCCACTGATACCACAGGCCCCACCCACTGATACCACAGGCACCACCTACTGATACCACAGGCCCCACTTACTGATACCACAGGCCCCACCCACTGATACCACAGGCCCCACCCACTGATACCACAGGCCCCACCCACTGATACCACAGGCACCACCTACTGATACCACAGGCCCCACCCACTGATACCACAGGCACCACCTACTGATACCACAGGCCCCACTTACTGATACCACAGGCCCCACCCACTGATACCACAGGCCCCACCCACTGATACCACAGGCACCACCTACTGATACCACAGGCCCCACTTACTGATACCACAGGCCCCACCCACTGATACCACAGGCACCACCTACTGATACCACAGGCCCCACCCACTGATACCACAGGCACCACCTACTGATACCACAGGCCCCACTTACTGATACCACAGGCCCCACCCACTGATACCACAGGCCCCACCCACTGATACCACAGGCACCACCTACTGATACCACAGGCCCCACCCACTGATACCACAGGCCCCACCTACTGATACCACAGGCCCCACCTACTGATACCACAGGCCCCACCCACTGATACCACAGGCCCCACCTACTGATACCACAGGCCCCACCCACTGATACCACAGGCCCCACCTACTGATACCACAGGCACCACCCACTGATACCACAGGCCCCACCTACTGATACCACAGGCACCACCCACTGATACTACAGGCCCCACTTACTGATACCACAGGCACCACCCACTGATACCACAGGTCCCACCCACTGATACCACAGGCCCCACCTACTGATACCACAGGTCCCACCTACTGATACTACAGGCCCCACCTACTGATACCACAGGCACCACCCACTGATACCACAGGCCCCACTTACTGATACCACAAGCCCCACCCACTGATACCACAGGCACCACAGGCACCACCTACTGATACCACAGGCCCCACCTACTGATACCACAGGCACCACCCACTGATACCACAAGCCCCACCCACTGATACCACAGGCCCCACCTACTGATACCACAGGCACCACCCACTGATACCACAAGCCCCACCCACTGATACCACAGGACCCACCTACTGATACTACAGGCACCACCTACTGATATCACAGACCCCACCTCCTGATACCACAAGCCCCACCCACTGATACCACAGGCACCACCTACTGATACCACAGGCCCCACCTACTGATACCACAAGCCCCACCCACTGATACCACAGGCCCCACCTACTGATACCACAGGCACCACCTACTGATACCACAAGCCCCACCCACTGATACCACAGGCCCCACTCCTGATTCCACAGGCACCACCTACTGATACCACAGGCACCACCTACTGATACCACAGACCCCACCCACTGATACCACAGGCACCACCCACTGATACCACAAGCCCCACCCACTGATACCACAGGCCCCACCTACTGATACCACAGGCACCACCCACTGATACCACAAGCCCAACCCACTGATACCACAGGACCCACCTACTGATACCACAGGCCCCACCTACTGATACCACAGGCACCACCTACTGATACCACAGGCCCCACCTACTGATACCACAAGCCCCACCCACTGATACCACAGGCCCCACCTACTGATTCCACAGGCACCACCTACTGATACCACAAGCCCCACCTACTGATACCACAGGCCCCACCTGCTGATACCACAGCCCCACCTGCTGATACTACAGGCCCCACCTACTGATACCACAGGCCCCACCTACTGATACCACAGGCTCCACCCACTGATACCACAGGACCCACCCACTGATACCACAAGCCCCATCTACTGATACCACAGGCTCTACCCACTGATACCACAGGACCCACCCACTGATACCACAGGCCCCACCTACTGATACCACAGACCCCACCCACTGATACCACAGGCCCCACCCACTGATACCACAGCCCCACCCACTGATACCACAGGCCCTACCACAGGCCCCACCTACTGATACTACAGGCCCTACCACAGGCCCCACCTACTGATACCACAGGCCCCACCCACTGATACCACAGGCCCCACCTACTGATACCACAGCCCCACCCACTGATACCACATGCACCACCCACTGATACCACAGGCACCACCCACTGATACCACAGGACCCACCTACTGATACCACAGGCCCCACCTACTGATACCATAGGCCCCACCCACTGATACCACAGGCCCCACCTACTGAACCACAGGCCCCACCCACTGATACCACAGGCCCCACCTACTGAACCACAGGCCCCACTCAGAATATATGTTTGTTTGGGGCATTTTTTTGTAAACGAGGCACAGTTTCATGGAGAGTTGGTGAAGAAACTTTAGATATTGGACCTGACAGCAGCTGCATAAGCAAAGGTTTTCATATGGATAATGTTATCAAAAAAACATACTCATGTGCACTAGCGAGTGGGAGTTGATACTGTTTCCAATGCCGTGGCGTTAGCCAATCAGAGCAGTGTCTGTTTACACTGCAAGGGTCAGCATGAGGGATGAAAATAATCGTTTTTCCACTTACATATTTGTTTTTGTTTTTGCTGGACGTTCCTCTAATGTTTTTAAATGTTACAGAACATTCAAAATAACGTTCCCATAATGTCTGACATACAGTATATGAACAACTGGAATGCTCCCTTAATATTTGCATAACCAAGAAACCCTTTTGAACATTCAGAAATAATGTTTTCGTAACTTAATGGGAATGTGCAAAACGTTTTTAAAACAGATCTTTTTTGTGTTAGTTTAATATGTTCTGCAGCACACTTTTTTTGATCATATTAGTGTTTTTTGTGTGCTTTTTTTAGAATTGTTCACATCAAAATAATCATTTATTAATTACCAATATTCCTGAAAGGTCACATAAAAGGGAAAATGTACCGCTGCACTTTTATGATTCTCAAAAGAGTCAAACGCTTATCCACAGACTTTCCTGTCTCGAGTGCATCAATTTACTTAATGCACTATCATACATATGAGCAGCCATAATTCACACGTTTATATTCCTAAATGTGATTTGTATTTAAAATATGACCTTTGAGGCTTGATATATGGAAATGGACAGATGGTATGTGATTCTGGGATTAAATGTCTTATAGATCATATGTCGTCTCGCGCTTGAGAAAGGATCCTTGACCGGCCGGTAATTTACAGTGTTATGAGATCAGTGCAAAACACGCTGTAAATATAAATAAGCGCGCGTCCGACGGGCTGGAGCGGGAGTGCGGCTGTGTCTCCTCCGGTGCGTTCTGTGACACTCGCGCAGGGATATCACTCATTCACGAACAGGCTGTGTGGTCCGGTTCATTTCAATATGGCCGTCTGTACTTGGGCTCCCTCTCACGTCTCCGGCTGACCTTGCTGTTGAGAGGGAACTTTCATAAATAGGCTGCGGAATATATGACATTGATATTCTTCCTCACAGTGTCATCCTCAGCAATGGAGGCTCGAATAGACATTAGAGACATCACACATGGGTTGTTACACTCTCTCAGTAGACCTGCTGTCACTATTTACTTGTTTTTTTAGAGGAACACAACAGGTGACATAATGAAAAATCATCATATACACTCACCTAAAGGATTATTAGGAACACCTGTTCAATTTCTCATCAATGCAATGATCTAATCAACCAATCACATGGCAGTGGCTTCAATGGATTTAGGGGTGTGGTCCTGGTCAAGACAATCTCCTGAACTCCAAACTGAATGTCGGAATGGGAAAGAAAGGGGATTTAAGCAATTTTGAGCGTGGCATGGTTGTTGGTGCCAGACGGGCCGGTCTGAGTATTTCACAATCTGCTCAGTTACTGGGATTTTCACGCACAACCATTTCTAGGGTTTACAAAGAATGGTGTGAAAAGGGAAAAGCATCCAGTATGGGGCAGTCCTGTGGGCCAAAATGCCTTGTTGATGCTAGAGGTCAGAGGAGAATGGGCCGACTGATTCAAGCTGATAGAAGAGCAACTTTGACTGAAATAACCACTCGTTACAACCGAGGTATGCAGCAAAGCATTTGTGAAGCCACAACACGCACAACCTTGAGGCGGATGGGCTACAACAGCAGAAGACCCCACCGGGTACCACTCATCTCCACTACAAATAGGAAAAAGAGGCTACAATTTGCACCAGCTCACCAAAATTGGACAGTTGAAGACTGGAAAAATGTTGCCTGGACATTCAGATGGTAGAGTCAGAATTTGGAGTAAACAGAATGAGAACATGGATCCATCATGCCTTGTTACCACTGTGCAGGCTGGTGGTGGTGGTGTAATGGTGTGGGGGATGTTTTCTTGGCACACTTTAGGCCCCTTAGTGCCAATTGGGCATGGTTTAAATGCCACGGCTTACCTGAGCATTGTTTCTGACCATGTCCATCCCTTTATGACCAGCATGTGCCCATCCTCTGATGGCTACTTCCAGCAGGATAATGCCCCATGTCACAAAGCTCCAATCATTTCAAATTGGTTTCTTGAACATGACAATGAGTTCACTGGACTAAAATGGCCCCCACAGTCCCCAGATCTCAACCCAATAGAGCATCTTTGGGATGTGCTGGAACGGGAGCTTCGTGCCCTGGATGTGCATCCCACAAATCTCCATCAACTGCAAGATGCTATCCTATCAATATGGGCCAACATTTCTAGAGAATGCTTTCAGCTCCTTGTTGAATCAATGCCACGTAGAATTAAGGCAGTTCTGAAGGTGAAAGGGGGTCAAACACAGTATTAGTGTGGTGTTCCTAATAATCCTTTAGGTGAGTGTATATTAGCCTACATTTCAAGACCGTAACCATATCTTAGACATTTGAGGGGACCAATGTTTTTGCATGGGGGTTGGGGTATGGTTCTTATTGGTTTATTTAAAGGAATTCAATTATTAAAGGATTATAAGGGATTTAAGGAAATATAAAAACAAATAAGAACGGTAGGATAAAGTTCCAGTTCTATACATTGTGGAAAAAATATTGTTGGTTTAACTTAAAAAATTAAGTAACCTGGTTGCCTTCAAATGTTGAGTTTATTGAAATTAAAGATTTGAGTTATTACAATGAAGAAAATTGGTTTAATAAATAGAAACTCAAAATATTATTGTATCTGAACCACATAAATAAATAAAAAAATGTGATAAATCATGAAAGTTTCACTGCATTATTTCAAATAAAACACACAATTGTGCAATATGCTTACAAAATCTTTTAATAATATTTGAATAAAGGGTGATGTCAATTCTCAAATGTTCATTGTATTAACTCAATTTTTTAATTTCAATGAACTCAAAATCTTAAGGCAACCAGTTAACTTTTTATTTAGGTAACTTAAATTTTTTTTTTTACAGTGTAGTTTTTTAAAATATGCACACGTTCGCTCGTATTTTCGTCTGTCTAATATGTAAAAATGTTTCTTGTCATGTCAAATTCAGTTGTGATTTACATAAATAATGTCATTAGCCTGGATGCCAGCCGAGCTTAGCCCTGCCCACAACATTTGAGGTCGGGAAGTTCGGTCTGGACTTGATCCGTTGTGGAGCAACTATGCTGGAAGCAGAGCTATTCGGACCAATCAGATCATATGGGCGGGCTTTATACGATGATGGACAGATGATCAACAGTAACGTCATCATCACGTCACCAAAGAGCGCTTGGGTTGAGTTTGTTCTAATCCTAAATGGAGAACTTGTTTGTATATGCGTTCACCTTCACTATTTCTCTCACAAATGATGATGGTGTTGGTGAGTACTCCGTGTGTGTGGGGGGGGGGGGTAAGACTTGGATTCTCATGGACATATTTCAAAAAAAAAAGTTGGACGTTTGATGGAGTATTTCTGTGTGTTTCTCATTAGTTTCGGAAAGTTTTTTTCGAGTATGGGCCAAAGTGACGTCAGATAGGGCGGAATGTCCTTGTACGGGCTCTTCTCCCGGAAGGATGGGCGACTAGAGCGAGAGAGCAAACGCTTTAGGGAAGTCATCGGCTGAGCTGCAGTCACAGGACTTCACCAAATCAACAATGTCACCAAAGATGCGTGTTTTTGGTTGTCAGGGCAAGACAACCCTGCACAGCTTCCCAAAGACCCCAGCGTTAATGGGACAGTGGATGGAGTTTGTTTTTCCGGAGCAGCAATGGACTTGTGCAAGTGTTTTTGTTTGTTCCCTGAATGTCGGCGACGACGGTTTATGAACAAGCCCCAGTTCAACTCCGGATTTGTAGCTCGTCTAATGCTGAAAGATGGAGCGGTCCCAGCGATTAAGGTTCACGGTCGTGTGTTGGAAAACTGCTTTAAATGTGTTGTTAATAATCGACTCGTTCATTCAAATGGGCTGCTATTCCATTGTTTTTCTATGTAAACACGCACTAGTCTGACGTGCAAAGCCTTTCCGCTTGCTACAGCTAACATTAAATCACATACAATAGTCCATACAGCAAATGATATCCTCATAAACTACGAGGAAAAAATGGCATTTGGGTTTTTTTGGCAGGGTTGCCTGCTAAAATTCGCATTCCTGGGTCTAAATTTCACATAATTGGGGTCGCTTCAACCCGCGGGCATGGAAAAAAAGCCTGCGGGCAAACTGTGGACTTGGCCACACTGTGTGCAGTTGAGTTCTGTTGACATTTGACAACTAATGTTATGCGTCGCTCCGTTGCTCTGATTGGTTGTAGGTCTATCCGATTGAGGTCTTTCGTGGTTCGGTTGAAACATCCCATAATCACAGCCCAACGGAGCAGGAGCAGACTCATATTCTGACTAGAATTGACAACGTCAGGCTATAATGTCATATTTTTGATTCAAATTTTTGGTCGCAGAATGTTTTTATCATAAAACAGTTGCCAAATATTAAATGTTTAGCTACTGTCACTGCTATAAGTGTGGCGTTGGAATTCGGTAAGCCCCGCCTTCTTTGATCTGATTGGCCTTCTCACTCATTCTGACAGTGACGAGCGCTGTTATGTGGCGTTCACACCGGACGCAATTCGCGCGAAGGTGGACGCTTGAACATTTTGAGTTTACTCGCTTCATTCGCGCGTGAAATTCGCGTGTGACAACTACACAACAGACGTGAATTCGCGTCATGGGAGGGGCTTCTATATGAGCCTATATGAGCCAGCTCGTCTCGGTCACTTGACGTCTTTTTTGTAAAAAATACTACTATTAATGTGTGACAAAACGTAGTTAAAAGACTTTTTCAGGCGATAATATAGTTGTTTAAAGCTCAAATCTGTGGTTACTTTATAAAAAGAGCCTATTTGAGCATTTTATCTGGCGTTTTCGGAGTTGTGAGATCCAGGGGATCAGTGGCATTCCGCACTCGTTTACCCGGCGAGACCCGCCTTTCCTCGGCTAGTCCTTCTCACATTTGCCGCTGGCTCTGGCTCTTTTTTTCTGCTCCTGTCTCGTTGTGAAATGGCTCACAATGGCTCACAATGGCTCACAATAACTCACTTTCTTCCAAGCAAGATCCTTTTTATTCCTTTATTCCTTTTATTCCTGTTCCTGTAGTGATAGGATGATGTATCATACAGCTCCGGGTCTCCACATACGGCCACGATTATCTTGTCCTCCATTGTTGTTGGGATTTCTGCCTCCGCTTGTAAATGCGCCACTACTAGAGCAAGCTCGTGATTGGTTAACGCGGCGCGAAATATCCGCCAGAGTTCAGATTTTTCAACTTGAGCGATTCAAAACGCTCAATTCGCATCATTCGCGCCGCCTCAATCGCTCGAATCTCGCCGCAGAATGCCATTTCGCGTCTCTGCATTGACTTAACATGTAAATCACTCGCGCGAATCGCGTCCGGTGTGAACGCACCTTTAGACTGTGTGGTAGACCAACCTAAAAAAATTTAATTTTACTTTTGTCATCCTAGCAACAAACAGAGCGGTGGAGCATCAATTCAACCCCCATCAAAAATGGGAGGGGGGGCAATTTGGCCATTTCTAATTATTCGGGTAAACTCGTCCCCCTCAATGTCTATGGTGGTTACGGCCCTGCTACATATACAAATATAGTATAAAAGTTACATTTATCAGTGCACATCATTTTAAAAATCTTGAGTCAGAATAACAACTTCTCTTCTCTGATGACGAGGGCGGGGCCACCTGTCACTCACTTGAGATCAGCCAATAGCAAACCACAACCATCCAATCAATTCCCAACAGACACAATCAAGCCCCGCCCTACATTTGTTCTTGTTTGAGAAGCGATATACGGCACAATAGAGAAGATGAGCTCAACTTCTGTTTCATGATGACTTTAAGTTGTTATTTAAAATACTATATTAGCACAAAGTCTTAATATTATTGATGCTCGGGTGTAACGTTTGGGTTGTGAGTAAAACTGCTAAACGAATGAGATTTGAAAGCTGTGAATATCGACTCAAGGTAAGACGAGCAAGCATTGTTTTTTCTTGTGCTGGTGAATTTGAACATTTTGCTGTATTTGGCTTCCATAAGCTGTCTTCTTGCAGACTAGTGGAAAGAAAACATCCAGAATACGCATTTAAGTGTAGCCTATATTTATAGTATTGCACTGTATTTGAGTCTGTAGATTTCAATCTCAATCCATATCTTTAAAGGCGGTGGGTTTGAGTCTGAAATCTCCACTTCTGCAGCTCTACACAAACTTTTTAGTTCATATCTATATTTTGAAGGTTTATTGTAAATCATTGGCCTGATTTACAGAACACTTTACTCCTAAATATATTTGTTTTCTGTCCGTTGACAGTATTTTCTGATTTATGAAGGGATAAAAAGAGATATCCAAAACCCCCTCTATAAAAACATTTATGTATACGTCAACAAAATCAAACAAGAATTGTGAATCTGGCTTTATCCGATTTTCAGATTTCTGGAAATGTATGCAAATTAGTGCATAATTAATGAGATACTACATTTGCATATTTACACAACTTTTCAGAAAAAGTTTAGTACAAAACAGGCTCAGAACCAAAAAAACTTAAAAATTGGGATGTTTTGTTTCATATTGAGATGTTCATAGAACACACACCGATCAGGCATAACATTATGACCAGGTGAAGTGAATAACACTGATGATCTCTGTTAGTGGGTGGGATATATTAGGCAGCAAGTGAACATGTTGTCCTCAGAGTTGACGTGTTAGAAGCAGAAAAAATGGGCAAGCGTAAGGATTTGAGCGAGTTTGACAAGGGCCAGATTGTGACGGCTAGACGACTGGGTCAGAGCATCTCTTTGACACGTCACACCTACCTAAGCATTGTTGAGCCCATGTCCAGCCTCTCATGGGGACGGTATTCCCTGTGGCTGTGGCTCTTTCAGCAGATAATGCGCCGCCACAAAGCACAAATGCTCCAGGAATGCTTTGAGGAGCTCAACAACAAGTTTGAGTCCAAATTCCCCAGATCTCAATCCAATCGAGCATCTGTGGGATGTGCTGAACAAACAAGTCCGATCCATGGAGGCCCCGCCTCGCAACTTACAGGACTAAAGGATCTGCTGCTAACATATTGGTGCCAGATACCACAGCTCACCTTCAGGGGTCCAGTGGAGTCCACGCCTCGACGGGTCAGCAAAAGGGGGACCAACACAATATCAGGTTATGCCTGATCGGTGCACGTGCTTGGAAGGTTTAATTTGATAGATATGACCTAACTATTATGTTTTTCCTTTTGGATTGCTTTGAATATCAGCCGTTCGTACAGTACGTGTATCACCAGAAGACACACGGACAGTCCCGTCAAGCCTCTGATCTGCCATCTGACTTTTAGAACAGCTCGGGAGAAAAGCACCTCGACACTGGAGAGCTTCTCCGCGCTGTAAAAGGGTTTAATGCAGTAAAGTGTCTTTCACAATATCAGTCTGCCACGGCACAACACAAAGACACAAAGAGACCCGCCATGGCATTCACGAGCTGATCGATACACTCCTTACAGCCGCGGCCCTGCTCTAATGAATGAGCGCCGCTGAAGTGCACGTATTGGCAGGCGTTTTGGGACGCTTTTCAGGAGAATTAGCTCTGTCACCACACGGTTAATTGAGAATGTCCGGACCATAGATTTCTCACAAAATATCAATTAGACCAACAAAGTGAATCTCAAACACATTTTCATGAAGCGGGGGCGGCTTCACACGCTCAGACAATAGAGGCAGTGCAGCTGGATTTAACCATATGGATCCAGCTCAGTTTGTGCGCAAAGACATCATAAAGAAGTTTCCTTTGTTGTTTATATAAAGGTGGTGAGAGTGAGGACATACAGAAGGATATTTCTGAATAATATTTAACTAGCGTGTTATTCAAAATAGCCACTTCAGCAACTAAAGCAAGGACGTCTCTTTATAAGCTCTCCTGTGTGTGATTGTAATATAGTGTTTGTAAAGCTTTATTACACTAATGAATCTGATATATGATAGAGATATACTGTCCATGTCACGGGTGGTTGTAGTATAAAGCTCAAGCAGATGAATAAATCACAGAAACAGCCAGGGAAATGGAAACGGCGACTGCAGGAACACAAGAAGTACTAAACCAGGGGTGTCCAAACTATTTTAAAAAGGGGCCAGATTCGATGTTGTGGACACACCTGGGGGCCGGTTCCTTTTCTATTATATATATATATATATATATATATACACTCCCCTAAAGGATTATTAGGAACATCACACTAATACTGTGTTTGACCCCCTTTCACCTTCAGAACTGCCTTAATTCTACGTGGCATTGACTCAACAAGGAGCTGAAAGCATTCTTTAGAAATGTTGGCCCATATTGATAGGAGAGCATCTTGCAGTTGATGGAGATTTGTGGGATGCACATCCAGGGCACGAAGCTCCCGTTCCACCACATCCCAAAGATGCTCTATTGGGTTGAGATCTGGGGACTGTGGGACGGCCATTTTAGTCCAGTGAACTCATTGACATGTTCAAGAAACCAATTTGAAATGATTGGAGCTTTGTGACATGGGTCATTATCCTGCTGGAAGTAGCCATCAGAGGATGGGGACATGGTGGTCATAAAGGGATGGACATGGTCAGAAACAATGCTCAGGTAGGCCGTGGCATTTAAACCATGCCCAATTGGCACTAAGGGGCCTAAAGTGTGCCAAGAAAACATCCCCCACACCATTACACCACCCCCACCAGCCTGCACAGTGGTAACAAGGCATGATGGATCCATGTTCTCATTCTGTTTACGCCAAATTCTGACTCTACCATCTGAATGTCTCAACAGAAATCCAGACTCATCAGACCAGGCAACATTTTTCCAGTCTTCAACTGTCCAATTTTGGTGAGCTGGTGCAAATTGTAGCCTCTTTTTCCTATTTGTAGTGGAGATGAGTGGTACCCGGTGGGGTCTTCTGCTGTTGTAGCCCATCCGCCTCAAGGTTGTGCGTGTTGTGGCTTCACAAATGCTTTGCTGCATACCTCGGTTGTAACGAGTGGTTATTTCAGTCAAAGTTGCTCTTCTATCAGCTTGAATCAGTCGGCCCATTCTCCTCTGACCTCTAGCATCAACAAGGCATTTTGGCCCACAGGACTGCCGCATACTGGATGTGTTTCCCTTTTCAAACCATTCTTTGTAAACCCTAGAAATGGTTGTGTGTGAAAA
>CM042249.1:2155482-2295482 GCA_023566225.1 Romanogobio albipinnatus | reverse complement strand
TACAATGAAATAAGTAAAGTCCCGCCCCACGACTGACAAAAATAAAAAAGTTTTCTCGCGAGCAAAATAGAAGCTTGAGCGCGAGTGTGGGGAATGAGGACGCGCGTGCTGCGAGTCGTGTCCAAGCTCGCGAGAGCTTGATTTGCGCGCAGAGGAGATGTCATGCGCGCGCGTGGGTTTAAAAGGAGCTCGCGGGCTGCCGTTTCCTCGCGTGTAGATCTGTTATTCTCTCGCTGGAGTGATTCACTGCGCGAGCAAGCATCAGTTGTGCGCTCGGTTATTAATGGCATTAAAATGCTGCCATAATTTTGAGTTTACTCGCTTCACTTGCGTGTGACATTCACGTCTTTACACTGACTTAACACGCAAATCACTCGCGCTTAACTCTTTATTCACGTCTGATGTGAACTGGTGTGGTTGTTTTATCCCAGCGGTTGGGTTGTTTTAACCCAGCGTTTGGGTTGTTTTACCCCAGCGATTGAGTTGTTTTATCCCAGTGAATGGGTTGTTTTAACCCAGCGGTTGGGTTGTTTTAACCCAGCGGTTGGGTTGTTTTAACCCAGTGATTGGGTTGTTTTAACCCAGAGATTGGGTCGTTTTAACCCAGCGATTGGGTTGTTTTATCCCAGAGATTGGGTTGTTTTATCCCAGCGGTTGGGTTGTTTTAACCCAGAGATTGGGTTGTTTTATCCCAGAGATTGGGTTGTTTTATCCCAGCGGTTGGGTTGTTTTAACCCAGAGATTGGGTTGTTTTATCCCAGAGATTGGGTTGTTTTATCCCAGCGATTGGGTTGTTTTATCCCAGCGGTTGGGTTGTTTTATCCCAGAGATTGGGTTGTTTTATCCCAGAGATTGGGTTGTTTTATCCCAGAGATTGGGTTGTTTTATCCCAGCGATTGGGTTGTTTTATCCCAGAGATTGGGTTGTTTTATCCCAGCGTTTGGGTTGTTTTATCCCAGAGATTGGGTTGTTTTATCCCAGCGGTTGGGTTGTTTTAGCCCAGCGGTTGGGTTGTTTTAACCCAGCGATTGGGTTGTTTTAACCCAGCGTTTGGGTTGTTTTACCCCAGCGATTGAGTTGTTTTATCCCAGTGAATGGGTTGTTTTAACCCAGCGGTTGGGTTGTTTTAACCCAGTGATTGGGTTGTTTTAACCCAGAGATTGGGTCGTTTTAACCCAGCGATTGGGTTGTTTTATCCCAGAGATTGGGTTGTTTTAACCCAGAGATTGGGTTGTTTTAACCCAGCGATTGGGTTGTTTTAGCCCAGCGGTTGGGTTGTTTTAACCCAGCGATTGGGTCGTTTTAACCCAGCGATTGGGTTGTTTTATCCCAGAGATTGGGTCGTTTTAACCCAGCGATTGGGTTGTTTTATCCCAGAGATTGGGTTGTTTTATCCCAGCGATTGGGTTGTTTTATCCCAGTGATTGGGTTGTTTTAACCCAGAGATTGGGTCGTTTTAACCCAGCGATTGGGTTGTTTTATCCCAGAGATTGGGTTGTTTTAACCCAGAGATTGGGTTGTTTTAACCCAGCGATTGGGTTGTTTTAGCCCAGCGGTTGGGTTGTTTTAACCCAGCAATTGGGTCGTTTTAACCCAGCGATTGGGTCGTTTTAACCCAGCGATTGGGTTGTTTTATCCCAGAGATTGGGTCGTTTTAACCCAGCGATTGGGTTGTTTTATCCCAGAGATTGGGTTGTTTTAACCCAGCGATTGGGTCGTTTTAACCCAGCGATTGGGTTGTTTTAACCCAGCGATTGGGTTGTTTTATCCCAGCGGTTGGGTTGTTTTAGCCCAGCGGTTGGGTTGTTTTAGCCCAGCGATTGGGTTGTTTTATCCCAGCGGTTGGGTTGTTTTATCCCAGAGATTGGGTTGTTTTAGCCCAGCGATTGGGTTGTTTCAGTCCAGCGATTGGGTTGTTTTATCCCAGCGATTAGGTTGTTTTATCCCAGCGATTGGGTTGTTTTATCCCAGTAAATGGGTTGTTTTAACCCAGCGGTTGGGTTGTTTTAACCCAGCGATTGGGTCGTTTTAACCCAGCGATTGGGTTGTTTTATCCCAGAGATTGGGTTGTTTTATCCCAGTGATTGGGTTGTTTTATCCCAGAGATTGGGTTGTTTTATCCCAGAGATTGGGCTGTTTTAGCCCAGCGATTGGGTTGTTTCAGTCCAACGATTGGGTTGTTTTATCCCAGCGATTGGGTTGTTTTATCCCAGCAAATGGGTTGTTTTATCCCAGAGATTGGGTTGTTTTAACCCAGAGATTGGGTTGTTTTAACCCAGCGATTGGGTTGTTTTAACCCAGCGGTTGGGTTGTTTTAACCCAGTGATTGGGTTGTTTTAACCCAGAGATTGGGTCGTTTTAACCCAGCGATTGGGTTGTTTTATCCCAGAGATTGGGTTGTTTTATCCCAGCGGTTGGGTTGTTTTAACCCAGAGATTGGGTTGTTTTATCCCAGAGATTGGGTTGTTTTATCCCAGCGATTGGGTTGTTTTATCCCAGCGGTTGGGTTGTTTTATCCCAGACATTGGGTTGTTTTATCCCAGAGATTGGGTTGTTTTATCCCAGAGATTGGGTTGTTTTATCCCAGCGATTGGGTTGTTTTATCCCAGAGATTGGGTTGTTTTATCCCAGAGATTGGGTTGTTTTATCCCAGCGGTTGGGTTGTTTTATCCCAGAGATTGGGTTGTTTTATCCCAGAGATTGGGTTGTTTTATCCCAGCGATTGGGTTGTTTTATCCCAGAGATTGGGTTGTTTTATCCCAGCGGTTGGGTTGTTTTAGCCCAGCGGTTGGGTTGTTTTAACCCAGCGATTGGATTGTTTTAACCCAGCGTTTGGGTTGTTTTACCCCAGCGATTGAGTTGTTTTATCCCAGTGAATGGGTTGTTTTAACCCAGCGGTTGGGTTGTTTTAACCCAGTGATTGGGTTGTTTTAACCCAGAGATTGGGTCGTTTTAACCCAGCGATTGGGTTGTTTTATCCCAGAGATTGGGTTGTTTTAACCCAGAGATTGGGTTGTTTTAGCCCAGCGGTTGGGTTGTTTTAACCCAGCGATTGGGTCGTTTTAACCCAGCGATTGGGTTGTTTTATCCCAGAGATTGGGTCGTTTTAACCCAGCGATTAGGTTGTTTTATCCCAGAGATTGGGTTGTTTTATCCCAGCGATTGGGTTGTTTTATCCCAGTGATTGGGTTGTTTTAACCCAGAGATTGGGTCGTTTTAACCCAGCGATTGGGTTGTTTTATCCCAGAGATTGGGTTGTTTTAACCCAGAGATTGGGTTGTTTTAACCCAGCGATTGGGTTGTTTTAGCCCAGCGGTTGGGTTGTTTTAACCCAGCAATTGGGTCGTTTTAACCCAGCGATTGGGTCGTTTTAACCCAGCGATTGGGTTGTTTTATCCCAGAGATTGGGTCGTTTTAACCCAGCGATTGGGTTGTTTTATCCCAGAGATTGGGTTGTTTTAACCCAGCGATTGGGTCGTTTTAACCCAGCGATTGGGTTGTTTTAACCCAGCGATTGGGTTGTTTTATCCCAGCGGTTGGGTTGTTTTAGCCCAGCGGTTTGGTTGTTTTAGCCCAGCGATTGGGTTGTTTTATCCCAGCGGTTGGGTTGTTTTATCCCAGAGATTGGGTTGTTTTAGCCCAGCGATTGGGTTGTTTCAGTCCAGCGATTGGGTTGTTTTATCCCAGCGATTAGGTTGTTTTATCCCAGCGATTGGGTTGTTTTATCCCAGTAAATGGGTTGTTTTAACCCAGCGGTTGGGTTGTTTTAACCCAGCGATTGGGTCGTTTTAACCCAGCGATTGGGTTGTTTTATCCCAGAGATTGGGTTGTTTTATCCCAGTGATTGGGTTGTTTTATCCCAGAGATTGGGTTGTTTTATCCCAGAGATTGGGCTGTTTAAGCCCAGCGATTGGGTTGTTTCAGTCCAACGATTGGGTTGTTTTATCCCAGCGATTGGGTTGTTTTATCCCAGCAAATGGGTTGTTTTATCCCAGAGATTGGGTTGTTTTTGCCCAGCGATTGGGTTGTTTTATCCCAGCAAATGGGTTGTTTTATCCCAGAGATTGGGTTGTTTTAGCCCAGCGATTGGGTTGTTTCAGTCCAGCGATTGGGTTGTTTTATCCCAGCGATTGGGTTGTTTTATCCCAGCGATTGGGTTGTTTTATCCCAGAGATTGGGTTGTTTTTGCCCAGCGATTGGGTTGTTTTATCCCAGCAAATGGGTTGTTTTATCCCAGAGATTGGGTTGTTTTAGCCCAGCGATTGGGTTGTTTCAGTCCAGCGATTGGGTTGTTTTATCCCAGCGATTGGGTTGTTTTATCCCAGCGATTGGGTTGTTTTATCCCAGCGATTGGGTTGTTTTATCCCAGAGATTGGATTGTTTTAGCCCAGCGATTGGGTTGTTTTATCCAAGCAATTGGGTTGTTTTATCCCAGAGATTGGGTTGTTTTATCTGAGCGATTGGGTTGTTTTAACCCAGCGTTTGGGTTGTTTTACCCCAGCGATTGGGTTGTTTTATCCCAGTGAATGGGTTGTTTTAACCCAGCGGTTGGGTTGTTTTAACCCAGTGATTGGGTTGTTTTAACCCAGCGATTGGGTTGTTTTATCCCAGCGATTGGGTTGTTTTATCCCAGTGATTGGGTTGTTTTAACCCAGCGATTGGGTTGTTTTATCCCAGTGATTGGGTTGTTTTATCCCAGTGATTGGGAGGTTTTAACCCAGCGATTGGGTTGTTTTATCCCAGTGATTGGGAGGTTTTAACCCAGTGATTGGGTTGTTTTATCCCAACGATTGGGTTGTTTTAACCCAGCGATTGGGTTGTTTTATCCCAGTGATTGGGAGGTTTTAACCCAGTGATTGGGTTGTTTTATCCCAGCGATTGGGTTGTTTTAACCCAGCGATTGGGTTGTTTTAACCCAGTGATTGGGTTGTTTTATCCCAGCGATTGGGTTGTTTTAACCCAGTGATTGGGTTGTTTTATCCCAGCCGATTGGGTTGTTTTAACTCAGCGGTTGGGTTAAATGTTTCCCCAACTTGCTGTGTAGTTAATTAAGTATTTAGTATTTAACTCAACTATTGTTTAAAATGACTGTATTGCTTGCTTAAAATTAACCCAAAATATGTTGGAAATGAACATTTATTAATATGTTTAAGGAATAATAATTAAACAATAAACATTTGGTAAATTTCTTATTAATAAATGTTCAGCTTTTGATTATTAGTGTTGTCTCTAGTAATTATGTGTCTGATTTTTTATGTCCAACCTATTTTAAGCCGGCCATATAGTCATTTTTAAACAACAGTTGGTTTAAATAAAACTGCCCAGCGCATTATGCAAACATTTAACCCAACCTTTGGGTTTGTCCATTTTCATCCCAACTTGGGTTGTTTTTTTAACCCAGCATTTTTTAGAGTGTAAAAGTGAGAAGGTTTGAGAGAACCCTGTGAGCTGGGAAAAGAGTTCAAAAAGGCCACAAGATCTTGAATGAGTTTGCATCACACAGAAGCAGAAGAGACGGCTCTTTACTGTCATTACTATTGCTCAACCCATATGAGCTTTCACTGGCTGATGCTGTATAATGCAGGCATATAAGCAAATGAGATATAACATTACTGAAATGACAACAAAACATCATTTATTACCATTTATAATCCAGTAGTGAGGGTGACAGTGTCGATATGGCCAGGTGACGTTATGCCGGAGATCATTGGTGAGAATCAGACGTATTGTGAGCTTTTGAAGGAGCTGCACGTCACATTCAGTGACAAAGGGAGATTCGGCACTCTTGATGATATGTGGCTGCATTACAACGCTCAAGGCTGGCCGTCCAGTTAAAATGCTCCAGTAACATTTCCTTTTATTTATATCTGTAGACCTTGACTGAAATAAATGAGTTGGGACAATGGTAGCGAATCTACGAACAATATCCTCGTGGCACTGGCAAATGAGCGCACGTGACACATTCAGCGCGCTCACCTGACAGCAGTCGGCAGGCCTTCTGCCCGTCAATTCAAGTCTGCGTGTGTCATCATCCTAAATCTTAACCACACGCTAGAGGAGGGAGCGACAGCGGTATCCGTCAGTGCGGGACCACCTCGGTTCACACGCGGGAATAGAACGTTGTTTCAAGTCATTTACATTCAATGTTTTTCACGATCACATCCTTACTCAGCCAGCAAAAAATATCTTCTAATCCCATTAAGTTATGAAACCAACGTTCAAAATGTAACATCCGACAAAAACATCCCAGGAAAAATGCTCCATAAACGATGTTGTGAAGTGCTAGAACTCGGTTTGAGGATCCACATGCAGCTTTATTGGGCGATCCAGAATCATAATCCATGAAAATTTGTCCCAAAACTGGGCAAAATAAACACCAGGGCAGGACAACAGGCAGAAGACACGGGAAACCAGGAAACAAGGGCTCAGCATGGCAGTGGAACCTACAAGACTTCGCCATGAAGGACGGAAAACACAAAGTGCGTCCCAATTCCCAAAGATACTCGGATGGTCTACTATTCCCGGTCAGAATCCGAAGTGCAGATCGGTGCGCACTCTGACGGCTGATATTGCCCACAACCCATTGCGAGTTGGACGAGGATTCGGATAGAACTACAAACATGGATAAAAAGTGTTAAAAACTACAAACATGGCGGGACGGTTAAGCAGAGAGGTTTAGATAAAGAGGTTTGAGTCATTAATTATCAGCATCTAACCTGACAAAAAGTTGTTTATTTAATATTATCCACATTATATTTAATCTGCAACATCATTGAGAACTTTTGAACATGTCATTATATTCAAATTGCAAACGCATGAGGAGAGTCTCTGAAAGGCAGATTAACGTGCGACTACAATTCTCTCTGATAAAGGAAGGAAATTAAATTAGATTGAATGTGGAGGATTTTATCTGTGATTGACAAGGCAGTTTAAACAGTGACAGGATGACAAAGTAGTATATCCCAAAGCTGATACACACTCAAAAGTATGTACTTTTTCTTCACAAAAAGTGTACATACTTTTAGGACGCAGTATAAGTAGGCAAATTGCGACGCAACAACAGGGTCTATATAGGGAGGGTTAACAAGGATAATGAGACACTGCTGAAACTAGTCACACATAATGAGTCCGGGCAATGGGTTATGGGAAAATAAGTTAATGACGGGAAAGCAACGGAGACGGAAGGAGTGCCCTGGTTTGAGCGATTGGCCGCTGTAAGACTTCAGTGTAAACGCCCACTGCTGCGATTGACCACTGTGAGACTTCAGTGTAAACGCCCACTGCTGTGATTGACCGCTGTGAGACTTCAGTGTAAACGCCCACTGCTGTGATTGGCCGCTGTGAGACTTCAGTGTAAACGCCCACTGCTGTGATTGACAGCTGTGAGACTTCAGTGTAAACGCCCACTGCTGTGATTGACAGCTGTGAGACTTCAGTGTAAACGCCCACTGCTGTGATTGACCGCTGTGAGACTTCAGTGTAAACGCCCACTGCTGTGATTGGCCGCTGTGAGACTTCAGTGTAAACGCCCACTGCTGTGATTGACCGCTGTGAGACTTCAGTGTAAACGCCCACTGCTGTGATTGGCCGCTGTGAGACTTCAGTGTAAACGCCCACTGCTGTGATTGGCCGCTGTGAGACTTCAGTGTAAATGCCCACTGCTGTGATTGACCGCTGTGAGACTTCAGTGTAAACGCCCACTGCTGTGATTGGCCGCTGTGAGACTTCAGTGTAAACGCCCACTGCTGTGATTGGCCGCTGTGAGACTTCAGTGTAAACGCCCACTGCTGTGATTGGCCGCTGTGAGACTTCAGTGTAAACGCCCACTGCTGTGATTGGCCACTGTGAGACTTCAGTGTAAACGCCCACTGCTGTGATTGACAGCTGTGAGACTTCAGTGTAAACGCCCACTGCTGTGATTGGCCGCTGTGAGACTTCAGTGTAAACGCCCACTGCTGTGATTGGCCGCTGTCAGGCTTCAGTGTAAACGCCCACTGCTGTGATTGGCCGCTGTGAGACTTCAGTGTAAACGCCCACTGCTGTGATTGGCCACTGTGAGACTTCAGTGTAAACGCCCACTGCTGTGATTGGCCGCTGTGAGACTTCAGTGTAAACGCCCACTGCTGTGATTGGCCGCTGTGAGACTTCAGTGTAAACGCCCACTGCTGTGATTGGCCACTGTGAGACTTCAGTGTAAACGCCCACTGCTGTGATTGGCCGCTGTAAGACTTCAGTGTAAACGCCCACTGCTGCGATTGGCCACTGTGAGACTTCAGTGTAAACGCCCACTGCTGTGATTGGCCACTGTGAGACTTCAGTGTAAACGCCCACTGCTGTGATTGGCCGCTGTGAGACTTCAGTGTAAACGCCCACTGCTGTGATTGGCCACTGTGAGACTTCAGTGTAAACGCCCACTGCTGTGATTGGCCGCTGTGAGACTTCAGTGTAAACGCCCACAGCTGTGATTGGCCACTGTGAGACTTCAGTGTAAACGCCCACTGCTGTGATTGGCCGCTGTGAGACTTCAGTGTAAACGCCCACTGCTGTGATTGGCCGCTGTGAGACTTCAGTGTAAACGCCCACTGCTGTGATTGGCCACTGTGAGACTTCAGTGTAAACGCCCACTGCTGTGATTGGCCACTGTGAGACTTCAGTGTAAACGCCCACTGCTGTGATTGACCACTGTGAGACTTCAGTGTAAACGCCCACTGCTGTGATTGGCCGCTGTGAGACTTCAGTGTAAACGCCCACTGCTGTGATTGGCCGCTGTGAGACTTCAGTGTAAACGCCCACTGCTGTGATTGGCCGCTGTGAGACTTCAGTGTAAACGCCCACTGCTGTGATTGGCCGCTGTGAGACTTCAGTGTAAACGCCCACTGCTGTGATTGGCCACTGTGAGACTTCAGTGTAAACGCCCACTGCTGTGATTGACCACTGTGAGACTTCAGTGTAAACGCCCACTGCTGTGATTGGCCACTGTGAGACTTCAGTGTAAACGCCCACTGCTGTGATTGGCCGCTGTGAGACTTCAGAGTAAACGCCCACTGCTGTGATTGGCCGCTGTGAGACTTCAGTGTAAACGCCCACTGCTGTGATTGGCCGCTGTGAGACTTCAGTGTAAACGCCCACTGCTGTGATTGACCACTGTGAGACTTCAGTGTAAACGCCCACTGCTGTGATTGACCACTGTGAGACTTCAGTGTAAACGCTCACTGCTGTGATTGGCCGCTGTGAGACTTCAGTGTAAACGCCCACTGCTGTGATTGGCCGCTGTGAGACTTCAGTGTAAACGCCCACTGCTGTGATTGACCACTGTGAGACTTCAGTGTAAACGCCCACTGCTGTGATTGGCCGCTGTGAGACTTCAGTGTAAACGCTCACTGCTGTGATTGGCCGCTGTGAGACTTCAGTGTAAACGCCCACTGCTGTGATTGGCCACTGTGAGACTTCAGTGTAAACGCCCACTGCTGTGATTGACCACTGTGAGACTTCAGTGTAAACGCCCACTGCTGTGATTGGCCGCTGTGAGACTTCAGTGTAAACGCCCACTGCTGTGATTGGCCGCTGTGAGACTTCAGTGTAAACGCCCACTGCTGTGATTGGCCACTGTGAGACTTCAGTGTAAACGCCCACTGCTGTGATTGGCCGCTGTGAGACTTCAGTGTAAACGCTCACTGCTGTGATTGGCCGCTGTGAGACTTTAGTGTAAACGCCCACTGCTGTGATTGGCCGCTGTGAGACTTTAGTGTAAACGCCCACTGCTGTGATTGGCCGCTGTGAGACTTCAGTGTAAACGCCCACTGCTGTGATTGGCCGCTGTACGGGGCTATTAAAAACCTGAGACGTTTTCTTTATTTTGCAAAAAGCAAAACATTTTGTTTTTATTGTGACTGTACACAAAAAAATAGAAACTTAACAGATTATAATGATGTATAACACTTGCCTGAATGATAAAAAACGAGTTATTTGAGTCTCTTTGACACCATTCCTTTGGTCCATTTGGAGGAATGGTCCACAATTGGTCAAAAGTCTTATAAGCAGCTACAGGAAAAATTGGTTTTGCTGCTAAAGGATGATCTCCAAGTTACTAAATGCAAGGATTCCCTTACTTTCTGTGAATGATGATTTTGTGTTATATCAGTCATATTGCGTTTGTCTATAATTGTGAGTTAAATTAAGAACAAACCACATGTTCTGACTAATAAATGCAGAGTTTACAAACTTGAACTTGTTTAAACAAATGTGTAATCAGTTCAGAAGAACCGAGTCTATCTCAGGGAATAGATAGGCATAATCAGTCAAAACTTCTGATCTGATTGTTTATGCTTTAATCTAACGCTGCTGTGGAGAGGCCAATTCAAACTCACTCATCTAAGATCACACTGACCACAGCTGAAGGCCCTATAATCTCACAGAGCCACCAACCAATGAGAACACGCCCAAGAGTATAGCATTTCAAAGCTAACACTGGGTGCATGTTGAACTCTGGGATATGTGGCGAGCGCTCCATCAGAAGTCATTGTAGCCAGCAGCTCCACAACGCTTTGCCCACTGCATTTGTCAGGCTACGTCTCGCTTTAACTTTGTCGATTTCTTCTTAACCCTCCAATTAAAGCCCACTAAAGCTCACCCTGGGAGATAGTGAGAAGAGCGGACAGCTGTCGAGAGTTACAAATGACAGAGCGTTCCGCTTTATCTACATCAGTCACCAGGAATCCATGACATCAGCATTCACACAGCCGAAGATGAGGCGAGACACCCCATTGGGAGGAGTATAGGGCCTCAGAACTGTAGACATACTTCATAATAACCTCAGGATGTTACAATATATCAAAGAATGCAAGTCTGTTTTCATAAAGGACAGGAAGAAAACACCTTAAAACTACCCAGATCACAATAGCAACCAGATCACTCTAGAAAAAAAACACCCTAGCAACCAACCAGGATATTCTATAAACCAACATGACACCATAGCAACCAGCAAGATCACCCTGACAACCTCCCTAATCACCAAGCAACCACAAGATCACCCTAGAAACACCAGAACACCCAAGAAACCCCCCAGAATTCCATAGAAACCACAATATCCCCCTAGAAACACCAGGACACCATAGAAACCACCAGAACACCTTATCAACTACCCAGATAACCCTAGAAATGACCCACATCACCCTAGAAACCACCAGAACACCTTATCAACTACCCAGATAACCCTAGAAACCACCCACATCACCATATAATCCACCAGAACACCATACCAACTACCCAGATCGCCCTAGAAACCACAAAGAAAACCCTAGCAACCACAATATCGCACTAGCAACCATCCAGATCACCCTAGAAACCACCCAGAATACACTAGAAACCACAGGATCACCCTAGAAACACCAGAATACCATAGAAACCACAATATCACCCTAGAAACACCAGATCACCCTAGAAACACCAGAACACCCTAGAAACACCAGATCACCCTAGAAACACCAGAACACCCTAGAAACCACAATATCACCCTAGAAACACCAGAATACCATAGAAACCACAATATCACCCTAAAAACACCCACAAGATCACCCTAAAAACACCAGAATACCATAGAAACCACAAGATCACCCTAGAAAAACCAGAACACCATAGAAACCACAAGATCACCCTAAAAACACCAGAATACCATAGAAACCACAAGATCACCCTAGAAACACCAGAACACCATAGAAACCACAATATCACCCTAAAAACACCAGAATACCATAGAAAACACAATATCACCCTAGAAACACCAGAACACCCTAGAAACCACAAGATCCCCATAAAAACACCAGAACACCCAAGAAACCACAAGATCACCCTAGAAACACCAGAATACCCAAGATCACCCTAGAAACACCAGAACACCCTAGAAACCACAAGATCATCACCCTAGAAACACCAGAACACCCTAGAAACCACAAGATCCCCATAGAAACACCAGAAAACCCTAGAAACCACAGATCACCCTAGAAACACCAGAACACCCATGATCACCCTAAAAACACCAGAACACCCAAGATCACCCTAGAAACACCAGAACACCCAAGATCACCCTAGAAACACCAGTTTCTATAGCCAGCTATGGTTTATTAGCTAATAAAGCGTCTTCTAAAACATTCTTATCCTTCCGCAAGGGCATTGTTTGAGGTTTTCAATTGTCGGTTATGTATTTGTCATGCTGTTCTGGTTTATTTTCTTCTGGGGGTTCTCTCAACAGGTTCTGACGGTTAGATGGTGTTCTATCTAGCTGTGAGCTGGAGTCACGCCCAATGGTTTCGAATCTTCCAACTGCAGATGCTAAGAACTGCAGTTCCCCAACTCATCTATGCCTAGGTCATTCTTCGGATCGGGGCTGCTACGAATGCAGCTCAATGTGTGGAGTCCACATACCCTATCAAGGTGCTGTGTACATGGTCATCCTCTGCATTATAGTACAAGCAAGATCTGACTCAAACACTCAGCAACTTCAAGTAATAATTTCACTCTAATATTATAGAATGCTCAAACCTTCAGGTAATCCTAAGATTACCTCTGTGTCTTAACAAGCATCAGGTAAGATACAGTTTATTTAACTCCTAATACTTTTTCATGGGGTCTATCGAGACCAACTCATGCACCCACGCTGTCTTCTCCTCACTATGGGCTATCACAGCCTTCTCTGCACACTGGCTTATCATTCTCAGTCGCGGCGTCTTTCTTGTACCTTCTCCTATCAAGGAGAAGTCATACAGCCTATGTGGTTTTTTTTTGCACCCCGGCCTATTGAGGCAGTATACACGGTCTAAAGTGGCAGTCAATACAGCCTACGCAGCTTTTCGTACCCAGGCCTATTGAGGCTGTATACACGGCCTAACGTGGCAGTCAATACAGCCTACGCAGCTTTTCGTACCCCGGCCTATTGAGGCTGTATACACGGCCTAACTGGGCATTTAATACAGCCTACGCAGCTTTTCGCACCCCGGCCTATTGAGGCAGTATACACGGTCTAACGTGGCAGGCAATACAGCCTACGCAGCTTTTCGTACCCCGGCCTATTGAGGCAGTATACACGGCCTAACGTGGCAGTCAATAAAGCCTACGCAGCTTTTCGTACCCCTGGCCTATTGAGGCAGTATACACGGCCTAACGTGGCAGTCAATACAGCCTATGCAGATTTTCGTACCCCGGCCTATTGAGGCTGTATACACGGCCTAACGTGGCAGTCAATACAGCCTATGCAGATTTTCGTACCCCGGCCTATTGAGGCTGTATACACGGCCTAACGTGGCAGTCAATACAGCCTATGCAGATTTTCGTACCCCGGCCTATTGAGGCAGTATACACGGCCTAACGTGGCAGTCAATACAGCCTAAGCAGCTTTTCGTACCCCTGGCCTATTGAGGCTGTATACACGGCCTAACGTGGCAGTCAATACAGCCTACGCAGCTTTTTGTACCCCGGCCTATTGAGGCTGTATACACGGCCTAACGTGGCAGTCAATACAGCCTACGCAGCTTTTTGTACCCCGGCCTATTGAGGCTGTATACACGGCCTAACGTGGCAGTCAATACAGCCTACGCAGCTTTTTGTACCCCGGCCTATTGAGGCTGTATACACGGTCTAACGTGGCAGTCAATACAGCTTACGCAGATTTTCGTACCCCGGCCTATTGAGGCTGTATACACGGTCTAACGTGGCAGTCAATACAGCTTACGCAGATTTTCGTACCCCGGCCTATTGAGGCTGTATACACAGCCTAACGTGGCAGTCAATACAGCTTACGCAGATTTTCGTACCCCGGCCTATTGAGGCTGTATACACGGCCTAACGTGGCAGTCAATACAGCCTACGCAGCTTTTTGTACCCCGGCCTATTGAGGCTGTATACACGGCCTAACGTGGCAATCAATACAGCCAATGTGGTTTTTTTCGCACCCCGGCCTATTGAGGCTGTATACACGGCCTAACGTGGCAGTCAATACAGCCTACGCAGATATTCGTACCCCGGCCTATTGAGGCTGTATACACGGCCTAACGTGGCAGTCAATACAGCCTACGCAGCTTTTCGTACCCCGGCCTATTGAGGCAGTATACACGGCCTAACGTGGCAGTCAATACAGCTTACGCAGATTTTCGTACCCCGGCCTATTGAGGCTGTATACACGGCCTAACGTGGCAGTCAATACAGCCTACGCAGCTTTTCGTACCCCGGCCTATTGAGGCAGTATACACGGCCTAACGTGGCAGTCAATACAGCTTACGCAGATTTTCGTACCCCGGCCTATTGAGGCTGTATACACGGCCTAACGTGGCAGTCAATACAGCCTACGCAGCTTTTTGTACCCCGGCCTATTGAGGCTGTATACACGGCCTAACGTGGCAGTCAATACAGCCTACGCAGCTTTTTGTACCCCGGCCTATTGAGGCTGTATACACAGCCTAACGTGGCAGTCAATACAGCCTACGCAGATTTTCGTACCCCGGCCTATTGAGGCTGTATACACGGCCTAACGTGGCAGTCAATACAGCCTATGCAGCTTTTCGTACCCCGGCCTATTGAGGCTGTATACACGGTCTAACGTGGCAGTCAATACAGCCTACGCAGCTTTTCGTACCCCGGCCTATTGAGGCAGTATACACGGCCTAACGTGGCAGTCGATACAGCCTATGCAGCTTTTCGTACCGCGGCCTCTTGTGGCAGTATATATGGCCTAACGTGGCAGTCCATACAGCCTATGCGGCTTTTCGTACCCCGGCCTCTTGTGGCAGTATATATGGCCTAACGTGGCAGTCCATACAGCCTACGCGGCTTTTCGTACCCCGGCCTATTGAGGCAGTGAATATATGGCCAACGTGGCAGTCAATATACTGCAAAAAATGCTTTTCTTACTTAGTATTTTTGTCTTGTTTTCAGTCCAAATATCTTAAAAATCTTACATTAAGAAGCATTTACTAGACAAGCAAAAGTTTTTGTCATGTTTTGGGGGAAAGCTTACCCCATTGGCAGATCATTTTGCTTATTTTAAGCAAAAACTCTCTTAATTTTGAGTTATTTTCCCCCAAAACCAGACAAAAACTTTTGCTTGTCTAGTAAATGCTTCTTAATGTAAGATTTTTTAGATATTTGGACTGAAAACAAGACAAAATACTAAGTAAGAAAAGCATTTTTTGCTGTATACAGCCTACGCAGCTTTTCGTACCGGGCCTATTGAGGCAGTATACACGGCCTAACGTGGCAGTCCATACAGCCTACGCAGCTCTCTGTACCATGGCCTATTGAGGCAGTGAATATATGACCAACGTGGCAGTCCATACAGCCTACGCGGCTTTTGCAGTAGGATAACAATTCCCTCTGTTTATTGGTTTAACACCTATGTCAATATCCATATCTATTGCATGTTCAATGTCCATATTCTAAGTAATCCTCATGCAAATACTGGTGGTGGTGTCACAGCGTCACGTTCTCAGATTATTACTCATCCCATTCGTCAGTCTCTATAGCTCTTATTCTTCGTCAATGGCCTAACGTGGCCTTCGGTTCTAGGTGGCCTAACGTGGCCTTCGTCTTCAGGTGGCCTAACGTGGCCTCCGTCTCCAGGTGGCCTAACGTGGCCTCCGTCTCCAGGTGGCCTAACGTGGCCTCCGTCTCCAGGTGGCCTAACGTGGCCTCCGTCTCCAGGTGGCCTAACGTGGCCTCCGTCTCCAGGTGGCCTAACGTGGCCTTCATCTCCAAGTGGCCTAACGTGGCCTTCATTTCCATGCGGCCGATCAAGGCTCTGTCTTGTGGCCGTTCAAGGCTTTCGTCTCTACCTGGCTGATCAAGGCCCTTCTGCGGCCGTTCAAGGCTTTCGTCTCTACCTGGCCGATCAAGACCCGTCTGCGGCCGCTCAAGGCTTACGTCTCTACCTGGCTGATCAAGACCCGTCTGCGGCCGCTCAAGGCTTTCGTCTCTACCTGGCTGATCAAGGCCCGTCTGCGGCCGCTCAAGGCTTTCGTCTCTACCTGGCTGATCAAGGCCCGTCTGTGGCCGTTCAAGGCTTTCGTCTCTACCTGGCTGATCAAGACCCGTCTGCGGCCGTTCAAGGCTTTCGTCTCTACCTGGCTGATCAAGGCCCGTCTGCGGCCGTTCAAGGCTAGTCAGTGGCCGATCAAAACTCGATCAAAACATAACATCTGTCTTTTCAATGTTTCAGGTATCGCAGCATTTACGACGGGCGAGTATACAATTCTTTCACAATTTTTGGGGGTGAGTAGGTCCCGTCCTGGAGGAACTTATTTCCTCCACCAATTCTTGGGGGTCGGCTGCGCCCCTGCCTTCATCTTCAGGCAGGAAATGCAGAGTCCATTACCCTTGTGACGAGCGCTACAGACGGGGCCTACGCCAAAAAACCTCTAATTCAATACTTGCTAATCTGCTAATAAACTTGCGATGTTATCATACTTCATCTGGTCTCCTGAGTCTTCCTGGTAGAAATGAAGCTTATGCGCAAGTTCTGGCAGGAAGATTCAATGTTACGTCACTTATCACATTCAGACCTATCCAATCAAGTCATAATTCTCAGAGTATAAAATATCGGTAATTACACATGTCTGAGTTCACAGATGCTGACGCCAACACGCCCTAGAAACCACAAGATCATCCTAGAAACACCAGAACACCAAAGATTACCCTAGAAACACCAGAACACCCTAGAAACCACAATATCACCCTAGAAACACCAGAATACCATATAAACCTCAAGATCCCCATAGAAACACCAGAACACCCTAGAAACCACAATATCACCCTAGAAACACCAGAACACCCTAGAAATCACAAGATCAGCCTAGAAACACCAGAACACCCTAAAAATCACAAGATCACCATAGAAACACCAGAATACCATAGAAACCACAAGATCACCCTAGAAACAACAGAACACCCTAGAAATCACAAGATCACCCTAGAAACACCAGAATACCATAGAAACCACAAGATCACCCTAGATACACCAGAACAACCTAGAAACCACAAGATCCCCATAGAAACACCAGAACACTCTAGAAACCACAAGATCACCATAGAAACACCAGAACACCCTAGAAACCACAAGATCACCATAGAAACCACAAGAACACCCTAGAAATCACAAGATTACCCTAGAAACACCAGAACACCCTAGAAACCACAAGATCCCCATAGAAACACCAGAATGCGTATGCCCTGCAGCCTGAGCGTCAGCAGTGAATTTTAGTTTTCTGACTGTACAATTCAAACGATGAAGATCTAATATGGGGCGCAACCCTCCATCCTTTTTTGGAACTAAGAAGTACCGGCTGTAAAAACCCGATTCTCTGTTCTGTACAGGGACCTGTTCTATAGCCTCCTTTCTTAACAAGGTTTCTACTTCCTGTTCCATTATCAGAGCCTGCTCGGGACGTACTAATGTTAAAAGCACTCCGTTGAATCGAGGTGGGTGGAACCCAAACTGAATTCTGTACCCCTTCTCTATCGTCTGCAGGACCCATAGAAATATATTTGGTAGAAGTTTCCATTCTGCCAGAATATCTACTAAGGGAACCAGTCTCTGATATTTCCACTGCAACCATCTCGGTGGCCTGAAGCATACTGGCAGCACCTAACCGATCTGGCTGCGTTTCTAACCTCCTTGGAGGCTGCGAGTGTGACACCTTGCCCTGTGGACGCAGACCGCTGGCGTCAGGACCTCTTTTGGCCTGAAGCCTTCTTCGCCTGAAGCACGACCCTCAGGTCGGTCTTCGGCTTAGAAGGCTTCGGCTGAGAGTGCCGACCTGGCCCACCGAATCTCTGCGGTGGAGCACGAGATGCAGTACTCTCTTTTTGTTGCTGCCTATACATAGAGCTTGACGGCTGGGGCTGCTCACGCCCAGCAGCCCCAGAGGGTTGGTGGCGGCGCGGAAGATATTTTTTAAATGTCTCCGCTTGTTTCTTACTCTCCTAAAATCTGTCGACGACTATATTTACAGCGTCGCGAACAGACCAGCAGATTCAACTGGCGCATCAAGGAGAAAAGCCCTGTCTTTGTCCTTAATGTCAGACAAATTGAGCCACAGATGTCTCTCTGTCGCCACCAAGGCTGCCACAGACCGCCCAATAGCTCTAGCGGTCTCCTTGGTGGCTCTCGGAGATAAATCTGTGGCCCGACGCAGTTCGCGAACTGCCTCAGGGCTCACCGTTTCACCACCATCCAAATCCCCCAGCAGTTCAGCCTGGTACACTTTCAAAATACTCATCGTATGCAAACACGCACCTGCCTGCCCTGCTGCCATGTACGCTTTCCCCACCAGCCCTGATGTTGTTTTTAACGGCTTAGTGGGGAGCGTGGGGACCTTCAGGGACGATGCCGAAGCAGGGGACAGATAACTCGCAAGCGTCTGATCAACTTTAGGCATCGCCCCATAACCATATTCCTTCAGCCCCCTTATATCACTATATGTTTTAACTTGAGGGCTGAAGAGATGTGATGAATATGGTTTCTTCCACAATCTACACAGCTCGCTGTGTAAATCAGGAAAGAAAGGAAGACCCTGTGGTGAAGGTGACACATTTGATGATAAAAAGAGCTTGTCTAATTTGCTTTTAGGACGAGCACCTTGTTTCACGGCTGGCCAATCAATATTTAACTTTGCCACAGCGCGAGTAATCGCCTCCACCAGCTCTTCGTGTGCTGGGGAAAGAGATGGCGAATCATCTTCCCCCAATCGATGCTCAACCCATCCACCTCCTCAGAACTGGAGTGTTGAAGCGACGGGCTCTTACTCTGGGCGGAAGAAGCCGCAGCGCAGGCTTCCGACACCAGAGATTGAGCAACAGATCTCTCGGGAGAAGGCAGAGAAAGGGCGCTCGCGCCCGTCTCAAACCTTGCCGAGAGATCCATCTGCGATCCCCATGATGTCCTTCTCCACTGTGCCTCTGTAGCAGATACGGAGGAGTACACTGTTTGAATACTGATGTGTTCGCCATTTTTAAACTGAGATTTATTGAGCTGGTAATATCGAACAGACAACAATAAATAGACAGAGACAGTTTACCCACAGATCGCTTAGCTGAGGCAGAAAAGCTGAAGTGCGATCGGACCGGATGTGTATTTATCCTTTCCTGGACGTGACGTCACCCGCCCGTGATGCTCACTCTCGCCGTTGGCTGAGTTGACATACGTGCATCAGACGCTATCACGCTGTAGGCGTTCCCAGAGCTGTCCCTAGTGGACGCAGTGTGAAGTACCCTCGAAAGGGAACTACCCAGATCACCCTAGAAACCACACAGAGCACCCTAGCAACCACAATATCACACTAGCAACCATCAAGATCACCATAGAAACACCAGAAAACCTTATCAACTACCCTAGAAAAGTCGCAACTGGCAACAACCCAGAACACCCTATAAATGACAAGATCACCCTAGAAACCATCCAGTACACAGCAACCACTCAGAACACCATAGCAACCAACTCAAATCACACTCGCAATGACCCAGAACCCCTCAGAAATCACCCAACTCACCCTAGGACGTTGGCAGTGGATTTCACACACACCTGCAGCACTCATGAGAAAGCGCATCGCTCTGGCTCATTCTAAGCTCGTCTCATCACTCACACAACAGCAGGCTAAATATCATGAGCATTTTTCTTTTGCCTCTGTGCTGATAACAAACAGAGTAATGTTACAGCTACTCTATATAGGGCACAGAAGAGACTCTTGAGGAGTTTCTCTCTCCGTACAGAACAGAGGAGTCTGCCAAGGCTGACACTGGTAATCACCTCACCACTGTGTGTGTTCACGGTTCACTTTCAGGACTCTTTCCTGTGAGCAGAGAAGCATGAAGAAACAGACGGATAACAACATAACGCATGACAGCGGACATCAGAGTAAACTGTGTTCTTCCACGGCTAGTTTGCTCATATTTTCAGGTCAACAGAGAATTTGACTAAATAACTCAGTTAAAGTTCATAAAAGTTATTAATTTGCCTGAATACAACATGCACAGACACCGCAGGGTTATTATTGTTATAGTATTGAAAACATTTCTTTTAATTTAAATAAAGCTGAAATTATTAGTTCAAAAATGTAAACTAAACAACAATTAGTTTAAGTACTAAAATTATTAACTGGAAATAATAAAACTAAAACTGAAATAATTAAAACAAAGTAACCTAAATAGCAATATTTAAAAAAACAATACAACGTAACAAAAATGACTAAATGCACATAATTAATTTTATGTTTTGGTTCATTTTAATCATGATCATTTATTTTTACAAGTTTATCTGCAATAGATTATTACACCAGAATAATGCGTACAATACTTCAACAGAGATTTGTGCAGAACAATAATATCAGAAAATGTGTTTGAAAGAAAGTCCATTCAAACATAATTCGATTATTCTGCTTGTCGATATCTTACACTGTAAAAAAAACAACAAACATAATTTTATGGAAAATAACTCTTTTACAGTATTTTCTTGTCATTTTAAATTATGTTTAAAACTGTGTAAAATTACAAACAATATCTGTAAATTTACAACTTGACCATTATTTTAAGGATTGTATCATTAATGACAAATTACAGTAATTCTCATTTTTATACCGAAACATTACTGTATTATTTATACATTATTTTTCTTTTTACATAAATAACATTCAAATTCATGTAAAATTACAAACAATATCTGTAAATGAATAACTTGACCATTATTTTAAGGAATGTATCATTAATGACAAATTACAGTAATTCAAATTTTTAGAAAAATTACTGTATTATTTAAACAGTATTTTTCTGTTTTCTTAAATTACATTCAAATTCATGTAAAATTACAAACAATATCTGTAAATAAACAACTTGAACATTATTTTAAGGATTGTATCATTAATGACAATACAGGAAATATTACTGTAATATTTATGCAGTATTTTTTTTCTGTACCTAAATAACATAAAAATGTATGTAAAATTACAGAAATAATCTGTAGTAAAAAATATTTAGCTCATTATATTAAAGGTTTATGTCCATTCTAACAATTTAACATTATTCTTTGTAATTTTAAAGTAAACATTATTAGTTTTATATTTACACTGTAAAAATAAAATCGTAACAAAAACGGTCAAATGACTGCCAAACAAAAAACGTAAAATTAACGTAAAAGAACTTATTTCAAATAAAGTGCAAAAACAATCATTTTACAGAAATTTACATTAAAAGTTTTAGAGAAAACACTGTTATTTTACAGATTTTTTGTTATTTAAATCAAAATATTTTACGGTTTTTGTTTGTCATTTACCATTTTTTTTTACGATGTTTTTTTTCAACAGTGGATACTCGCTAGTAAATGCCTCAAACAAAAAAAAAGAATATTTTTCCAAGAGTGGAATTTATATCAGTAACTTGAAAAATCTTATGGCATCAATCCACTACAGTGTGATTTTACAAAGTTTATTTTGAAGACTATTGGAGTTTTACAAGAAAATAATTTTGCAGACTTTCTACTTCAAAATGTCACATTTATTTCAATGTTTCTAGTTTCTTTGTAATCGTTTGTGAAATTGATGATCTATTTGTGAGTGAACATGTATTTTCCAAGCAAATCCTACAGCATTTTTTTTCAGTGTGCGTTTCAGTTCCATTCCAGCTCAAATAGAGACTCTTTACATTCAGCAAAACTGTCTATAAGGGACCATCAGTCACCGAACAAAAGTGTGTTCAGTGTTTGTCATGGATGTGCATGTTTTACCTTAATGCATACAGCACACACACACACACAGTCCATGTACAGCATCCTCCTCACTCACCCGTCGGTCAATGTTTGTCGATATGGTGGACGGGTGGCGCGGGGATAGTCGAGTCGATGAGGGGTTGATCTCTGAGAGGCTGCTTTGTTTCAGTAATGACAGCCTAAGCGAAAGTCCATATCAACACTTCAAACACCTTTAACTCTCCATCGGCCTGTGTAAACAGACCTATTGCTTTAGGACATCATACATCAACACGATGTAACTACAGAAGAGTCAAGTTTTAAATAGAAAAAATATCAAAACTTTATCATTTTTGAGCGAGATGCTAATGGTCTAATCAGATTCAATGATCTATGCTAAGCTATGCTAAAAGTGCTACCGCCAGACCCGGAGATCGGCTGAATGGATTCCAAAACGGTCAAACTCAACCGTTCAACTCTAGGGGAGACGGAAAATGAGCCTATTTTCAAAAACAGTGGTGTGTTCCTTTAAGACTCTAAAGAAAAAGGAAAACATTAAAACGCATCTGGATCAACATTCCAATCGACCAATCAGATTTGAGGGACAAGCTTGAGATTTTATGTCAAGTTTAGGCTTAGATCCAGGGTTAGGTGCTACTACATCATTAACCCTTGTGCATCAATTAAAAAGTTACACATAGGTCCATAGAGGACAAAAATGTCGATGTTGAAAAAATAATTATTGGGAGCACAGACTTAGGTTAGGTCTCCTTTTAAAGAAGACCCTTGGCAGATTATTGTTGAAGTCAAAAAAGTTTAAAAAGTGAAACCAAACAAAAGTTAAAAAGGTTTAAGTTTATGAAAATTATTTATGAATAATATTTTATTTAAAAAAAAAAATAATAATAATATATATATATATATTTAAACATGTTGAACTCTAAAACTCTATAACTCTATAAAATGAATGCCATGCATCTAAACAAGCTGTATTCCAAATTTGAGATTGATATCTCAAAAAATGAGCTCTCAGTAAGATTTTGTTTTGGGCGCATTGCCAAAGTTTCCCCATTAGATGCCAGGAAAACTCCACTGGGACACACAGTGGCTGGATTTGTGATCTGCAGTTGAGTTTTTCTCTCTCAAATATTACAAGCACACACATGCACACCCACACAATTTTTTAATTACATACATACACACCACAGTCTGACATCCATACTAACACACCCACACAGTTACAGCTGCATAATTTATCAAATTGGCTTTATAATATGCATAAACAGAAAACAGGAATAAAGTGAGTATTTGCTTTATACGCCAAACCTGGCACCAGATATTTGTAGAGCTGCGGGCTGGGCGACACCTAACACATCCGCTAGATTTTATAGCCTCCGTGTAGAGCCGGTATCTTGCTGTGTGCTCACTTCCCATAGTCAGTAACACCAAAGTGCCCGTTCTAGTATCGGCTTGCTGCGCCATTCCCTTCCTCATGGTACGGATACGTGCGCTTATCTGCTCCAGTCGAGTTCCCCAGAATGGCGAACCCTGTTGAGTCCTCCGCATCCCGCGGCAATCGGACGTGGCGGAGCGTTCGACGCCAAGTCTAACACTCGTATGCATTGGTGGAACTTGTGTTAGGCTGGGTTCCATATGTTGTGACTTGTGACCCCCACGGCCGTCCCATATGTGTATTCTTCCACGGTACAGCTCCCTACGGCGAGCCTGTGTCTTTCCCTCGGCAGAGTCTCCTCTGCCATCTCAGGAAGGTGTTTTCCCCCTCCTCTAATTGGCCAGGGCCACCCCTGGGACTTCCGTATGTTGTGCTGCCCACGGCCAGCCCATACGTGTATTTTCCACATGTTAACTCCCTCTGGGCATGATGTGACTTCCGCAGCGGCCTTCACAGGCATGCTTTCCCAGCGTTATCCAATACAGTCAGCTGAGTGGGTCTTGCGGAATAGCAGCTTTGACTCTCCCTGCGTGAATTTCCCCGCCCGCATCGGATCGGGGTCTGAGGGGCTCATCGCTGGACGCTGGAAGTGGTAGTAACTATGGCGTTTTCCAAAGGGATCCCAATTCGTCGGTACGTCCGACGTACGTCGAACGTGACCGACTGAAAGGGAACGAGGGTTACCATACGTAACCGAGACGATATGTCGACCATTGACATCATCGAACGCTGAAGCGCCACCTCAAGCCCCGCCCACTGACTCGTGGAGCTAAACGGGTCGCGCTACTGAGCAATAAACATGAGGTTCCAGCTCACGTGTGTAAGACATTGTGAATTTGTCCGCTTCATTTCACCGCGGAATCAATAGATTGTAAACAAGACACAGGTCGAGACTGGATTTGCAGACATATTGAGATTAAAACACAATGCTGTGATTCTATATTGGATCCGACAGGAACGGTGCAACACACTAATGTGAGTAAAACATGTTTTTATACAGTATGTGTTAGTATTGCATTGTTACAGATTGTTTGATATCTATTGATTTCATACCTTAGCACGTGGTCACAGGCTAGAGAAGCTGTTATTGGATCATTCGGGATCAGACTCGGATTTGTAACGCCAGTGTTCGCAAAGCCCAAAGTCCCGGGGCTGTGTGTTTTTCAGACGGGCTATCATGGGCCGGCGGGCTATAGTGAAATAACATTCCTTTCTTGTTCGCACGTGTGTGTGTGTGTGTGTGTGTACGGTTCACGGTTATATTCACTGATCGGCCGGCCAAGTAATAAAAAAATAACATTCCAATCAATCGCGGGTGGATGAGAGATGAATCTTTGTGTTTGTTTGATAAAGACATTTTGCGAGTCCTGTGGCCGTTTCCCCAGATGCTTTCAAAACAATTCCCACATGTACTGAGTGGAGTTGAAGCTCATTAAATATGCAAAGCTTACCCAATCCTAGCCGTGGGTGTTTACTTCCAAGTCTTCAAGTGCGGCACGCCCATCAAAACCGAGCCTTTCTTGAGAGCCTCAAAACTAAGGCAGAAAATAGCCTATTACTTATTGATTATGATGTTTTTGAGTGTAAAAACCATGCAAACATCATAAGTTGACCTCAGACAACAGTATAACTTTTTTTTAAAAAGGCAGTTCAAGACCCCTTTAAGGAAATGGGAGTGAAATAGTAAAATTCCAATAAAAATACACACCTGTAGCAACTTTTATGCAGTTAGCATTACCACAGGCAAAGTTATCAAAAAAACTAAACTGAAAAAGAAAAAAATGTCCATAAGGATGCAGAAGGGTTATTATTCAGCTATCATTTCCCCTGATTTTAGGGAGAAGTTATGGGTAGGGTTAGGACTATTATTTCTGAGTGTCTTAATGCGGTTACATTCTATTTGAAGGTATCCTTACAGTGTAATTATTCAATTAAGTGTTATACAATAGTCATTTATTATGTACTTACTATATAGGGTTATGGGTTAGGGTTTGTCTAGGGTAAGTTGCATGCAACTATGCATAATTGACTGTTATTACTATATGATAACTACATGTTACTATCAAGCTAGGCAGCATTTCTGTGCTTATGAAATGTGTTTATGAGATGCATCAGTCTCGATCTGCTGAAGTTATCATGTAGTGTATATGTATGAGAAATGTTCTGAATCAAAAGCCCAATAATGTGCTCCATAATAAAGTGAGAGAAATATTTTAAAGTTTTTCTCCTGCTTACAGGACATCCAATGTTTAAGCGGCACTAAATTAAATTAGTAATTTGCTTGGAAATATATATAACTTAGTGCTGTAAAAGTTCACTGGGTTATTTGCGGTTGATTAATTGCTTAATTAATGATATTTTATAATGCAGCTTGATCTCTTTAACATTTTAATGTGCTGGTCCCGCACATAATACTCATTAGAAATTAATGAAGACAAGAAATTACTGTAGACAATGCAATCATTAAAACTGTTGTAATTATGAGATCCCTCGCTGATTTTTTTTGTTTAATGCCTGCAACATTAAAATCATACATGTATTTCATATACGTCCAGAATAACGGAGCCTCAACACGTAAAGGAGCGGTTCACTGGAGTTTTTATGGGTGTGACGTGACATTAGCGGTCATGAGATGAAGGCTTTGTGTCAGAGGACTGTAATGAGTGAGGATGACTATGACAGTGGGTCTTCATCCCATTCAGTTATGAAGTGTAGAATGAGACTACATCAGATGGCATTAAAATGAGACGCACAAAACAAATGAGAATGTTTCATGAACTGATCCAACATACAGAAAATGCTGTTGAGCTTTTAAATGACCAAAAAGATCATAAATTAGGCATGAAAATCTGGTATTTATTCATGTTCTCAAAAGGTTAGCACAATCATTTTTTATCCATTGTTCATGGAAACTTTTTTCAGAAGCATTTTAGTTTTTTGAAGAATTCTAAAATGGGATGTTCTCTTAACGGTCGCATAACCAAGAAAAACATTTTAAAAACAGGACATTTTGAATGTTAAGAGAACAATCACGTTTTCATAACTTAATGGGAACGTAAGGAAAACATTCTTAGAACGTATTGGAATGTATTTATACCATCAAAACAGAAGCTGTCAGTTACTGATAACATTCCCCTTCTCCAAAAACTCCCAAATTGCATTATTATGCTCATTCAGATTTATGGCACGTTGATGCGTTGCACCAGGTTTGATATCATTGATGTCATAACAGAACATGACATGCCAGCCTTTAATACACAGATACAAAATCAATGATGACTTGAAACAGACTTGAATTACTTGAAACAGACTTGAGACTTGACACAGACTTGAAACAGACTTGAGACTTGAAACAGACTTGAGACATGACACAGACTTGAGACATGACACAGACTTGAGACATGACACAGACTTGAGACTTGATTTACTTGAAACAGACTTGACACAGACTTGAGACTTGACTTACTTGAAACAGACTTGATTTACTTGAAACAGACTTGACACAGACTTGAGACTTGACACTTGAAACAGACTTGAGAATTGACACTTGAAACAGACTTGAGACTTGACACATGAAACAGACTTGAGACTTGAAACAGACTTGAGACTTGACACAGACTTGAGACTTGACACTTGAAACAGACTTGAGAATTGACACTTGAAACAGACTTGAGACTTGACACATGAAACAGACTTGAGACTTGAAACAGACTTGAGACTTGACACAGACTTGAGACTTGACTTGAAACAGACTTGAGACTTGAGACTTGAAACAGACTTGAGACTTGACTTACTTGAAACAGACTTGACTGACTTGAAACAGACTTGACTGACTTGAAACAGACTTGACTTACTTGAAACAGACTTGAGACAGACTTGAGACTTGAAACTTGAAACAGACTTGAGACTTGACTTGAAACAGATTTGAGACTTGAGACTTGAAACAGACTTGAGACTTGAAACAGACTTGAGACTTGAAACAGACTTGAGACAGACTTGAGACTTGAGACTTGACACAGACTCGAGACTTGACTTGAAACAGATTTGAGACTTGAGACTTGAAACAGACTTGAGACTTGAAACAGACTTGAGACTTGAAACAGACTTGAGACTTGAAACAGACTTGAGACTTGACTTGAAACAGATTTGAGACTTGAAACAGACTTGAGACTTGAAACAGACTTGAGACTTGACTTGAAACAGACTTGAGACTTGAAACAGACTTGAGACTTGACTTGAAACAGATTTGAGACTTGAAACAGACTTGAGACTTGAAACAGACTTGAGACTTGACTTGAAACAGACTTGAGACTTGAAACAGACTTGAGACTTGAAACAGACTTGAGACTTGAAACAGACTTGAGACTTGAAACAGACTTGACTGACTTGAAACAGACTTGACTTACTTGAAACAGACTTGAGACAGACTTGAGACTTGAAACTTGAAACAGACTTGAGACTTGACTTGAAACAGATTTGAGACTTGAGACTTGAAACAGACTTGAGACTTGAAACAGACTTGAGACTTGAAACAGACTTGAGACAGACTTGAGACTTGAGACTTGACACAGACTCGAGACTTGACTTGAAACAGATTTGAGACTTGAGACTTGAAACAGACTTGAGACTTGAAACAGACTTGAGACTTGAAACAGACTTGACTGACTTGAAACAGACTTGAAACAGACTTGACTGACTTGAAACAGACTTGAAACAGACTTGACTTGAGACTTGACATGTAGCTCTACTACACACTTAAAATCATTATGAAATCAAAATGTACAATTCTTATTTTTTTTAGCGGTATCTCTTCTCTGATGACGAGGGTGGGGCAACCTATCACTCACATGAGATCAGCCAATAGCAAACCACAACCATCCAATCAATTCCCCACAGACACAATCAAGCCCCGCCCTACATTTGTTCTTGTTTGGGAAGCGTTTCACTCGGATATACGGCACCAGCACAACTTCCCTTCCATGACAACTTCAACAAATTTAAAAAAAAAGACTTGACTTGAAACAGAACTCACCAACAGTGGTTACAGGTAACATTCAATACTTGACAAGGGAACATGGCAAACATGAGGGCTTAAATACACAGAGACTAATGGCTAAACAAGACACACCTGTGAACAATCAAGACAATGAACCAATGACAACATGACACAAGAGACTAGGGAAGCACATGACATGATCACACGACGAAACAATGAAATTACATGACAAACCAGGAAACATGACAGTGAACAACTTCAAAATAAGACATGAAACATGAACATGAAACAAAAACAAAACACACCGTGACAGTCATATGGATTGTTATGATGCTTTTTGTCCTGTCTGGTTCTTTATTATTTATTTATTTATTTAGAGATTAAAGTTGTCATGGAAGGGAAATTGCTGGTCTTTTCTTCTCTATTGTGCCGTATATCCGAGTGAAACGCTTCCCAAACAAGAACAAATGTAGGGCGGGGCTTGATTGTGTCTGTGGGGAATTGGTTGGATGGTTGTGGTTTGCTATTGGCTGATCTAATGTGAGTGACAGGTGGCCCCGCCCTCGTCATCAGAGAAGAGATGCCGCTGAAAAAATTAAGAATTGTACATTTTGATTTCATAATGACTTTAAGTGTGTAGTAGAGCTCATTTAACTGAAATAACAAATATAAATACAATGCATCAAATCATTTAAAATCAAATAAATGGTACAAATCACATAAATGTAAGTTTGCTCTTTTGAGATCACATTGATTTGTGTGAATTTTGCGTCTATAAATACATATGCAAAAGTTCAGCCGCAAAAATAACTTTGAAATGATTCTTGCTTGCAGATATGTGCACATATAGTTGACCTCCTCTTCAATAATCAGCTCTTTACAGCTGGACGCCCTGCGCCTTACCTTCACATTTAGCTTTCAATTAGCCCAGCGACTGTTTTCAACACTTTGGCACAATCGTTTTATAGGCCAGTGTCTTCACACATTAATGGCGCTAGCAACATCGGCGAGTGATAAACCATCTGGCCTGCCTCCCAAAGAGATAGAGCACATTTAATGGAGTGAAGAAGTAAAAGCAATTAATGTCACATTAATATAATGATAATAATGCCTTCCCTTACAGCTCAGGCGAGTGAAGTGGAGGCCAGGGACGAGTGAATGAGAGATCCGCGCTCACCTCCACCGGATAGGCTGTAATCGGTCCCTTTAACTGCTACATAAGCAGTGAGATTTCTGTCTGCTGTGAAAAGAAGGGCTACTGTCAGTGATGTATGAAGCACAGCTCACACAGAAATCACTTCAATCCAAACAGCTTTCTGCAGGTCTGAGCCAGTGTCATTTTAGTATAAAATGCGAAAATCTGAGTGTAACGGAGTGTATCTTGGTTAGAACTGGAGGGGTTACATTGGTGCCATGACCTGGATGGGAGTGAGGTTTAGGGGGGTGAGTGTAGTCGCTGTGTGAGTAAAACTCCACTCATCTGATCTTAAGAGACGCTCTAGCGACTGACACTAGAGGTTGCAGCCTTTAGCCTCCTTGTTAAAGCGTCCGACTCTCATGCCGGCGGACCCGGGTTCGAGTCCCGCTTGGAGCGGGCGGTTTGAACAGGAGGGGTTACATTGGTGCCGTGACCCAGATGGGAATGAGGTTTAGGGGGGTGAGTGTAACGGAGGCCAGCTAGTAGTCACTGTGCGAGTTAACCTCACTCCTCTGATCTCAAGAGACGCTCTAGCGACTGACGCTAGAGGTTGCAGCCTTTAGCCTCATTGTTAGAGTATTCGACTCTCATGCTGGCAGACCAGGGTTCGAGTCCCACTTGGAAGGGGGCGGTTCGAAAAGGAGTGGTTACATTGCTGCTGTGACCCGGATGGGAGTGAGGTTTAGGGGCAGGAGTGTAACAGAGGCCAGCTAGTAGTTGCTGTGTGAGTAAACCTCACTCCTCTGATCTCAAGAGACGCTCTAGTGACTGACACTAGAGGTTGCAGCCTTTAGCCTCATTGTTAGAGCATCTGACTCTCATGCCGGCAGACCTGGGTTCGACCCCCGCTTTGAGGCGGCGGTTAAAACAGGAGGGGTTACATTGGTGCCGTGACCCGGATGGGAGTGAGGTTTAGGGGCGGGAGTGTAACAGAGGCCAGCTAGTAGTTGCTGTGTGAGTAAACCTCACTCCTCTGATCTCAAGAGACGCTCTAGTGACTGACACTAGAGGTTGCAGCCTTTAGCCTCATTGTTAGAGCATCTGACTCTCATGCCGGCAGACCTGGGTTCGACCCCCGCTTTGAGGGGGCGGTTAAAACAGGAGGGGTTACATTGGTGCCGTGACCCGGATGGGAGTGAGGTTTAGGGGCGGGAGTGTAACAGAGGCCAGCTAGTAGTTGCTGTGCGAGTAAACCTCACACTTCTGATTTCAAGAGAAGCTCTCGCGACTGACGCTAGCAGTTGCAGCCTTTAGCCTCCTTGTTAGAGCGTCCGACTCTCATGCCGGCAGACCCGGGTTCAAGTCCCACTTGGAGCGGGCCGTTTGAACAGGAGTGGTTACACAAGCACAACCTAATGCAAGGTTAGTTTTAACACACGTTTAAAACTTGGTTTAAAACTTTTCAAACATGCCAACATGACGAAACTTACTGTATTTACAGAGAAAAAAACTGCACCAAAATAAAAAAATATTTGGAAGATATTACTGAACATTTATTTAAAGGGTGGTTGATTATGATTTGACTTTTTTAACTTTAGTTAGTGTGTGGTGTCGCTGTTTGAGGGTTAACAACATCTGCAAAGTTACGACTCTCAAAGTTCAAAGCAAAGGGAGATAAATTCAGATTAATTTGAATAAATCTTTTTTCCAGTATTTTCTGTAGTCTAGTGGAAACCGCCCAAACTGTCTGCAGGGTGCTAGAGCTCACAGGGCCTGAGTTACACACTTGTGTAATGTATTTATAACTTGATTTATAAATCAAAAAGCGCCTATTACAAAAAGCGAGTTATTACAGCTCAGACAACATATACTCACATGTTTATCACTTTTAGCAGTGCTTTATGAAACTACAAAGGGTTTCCTGTAAAATGACACCAGTATTGTGTGTTTAGAGACACTGTGTGTGTGTATGGGAAGCTTTTCAATTCGGGTCGGCCAAATCCAGGTCGGAAATGGTCCCCGAGTAATTTAGTGTAAATAAGTTACTTTGTGTAAAACAAATGCCAAAGTGATGCATATCTCCAGAAAGTAGAGACTCTAAGCTTTCAAGTGGCACCACATATGAGGTCAGAGCTCCTACACTTAAAGTATATAAACTGTACAGAGTCCGCAGAGTTTAAGAGGTTAGGGCAAAACATATTTATTTCCCTACTGTAATGTAAACTTGTCAAATATTTAGTTTCATTTATTTTCAGTGCATTTGTTTTACAATATATATTGCTAGGCAAATGTTGCAACTGTAAAGTTCTGGCAACCACAGCAGCTCTTTATTTATCATACATTTCACAGATTTTTTACAGTGTAAAATGATCAAAATGTTTCTGTTTATGATCATGTGATGTCAGGTGGCAAGACCCGGGCTGCATTTTTTTTAAACGGAAACGGTGTTGTGTTGGACACCCTGTTCTGATGATGCAAGAGTTGCAACTATGGCAGCTGAGAAGGCCATTCTTTGTGTTCTTTTTGAAGAATTTTCAGAGCCTGATGAAATCGGTATAAATACATGTTTAATACTGCAAAACACGCTCGAGGTTACAGTCACTGCCCTTGCCGTCCCGAATAAAAGAGTGAAGGGATTTGTGGAAACTGTGGTTCCTAATTATTGTAATCCAACATTTGCCTCGCATTTCAGGATGAAAAGACAATCATGTCTTCTAATATCTTCAATTGCTGCGAATACCGAGCTGAGCGGACACATTTGTAAATGACTTTACTTGGACCCACTGTCTCTTTAACACTGCACGGTTTATATACATGTTGCTGATTGGGCTGACATTTTTGACACACCCACCAAACAAGAGAAAACGCAAACCCGTTGCACACCGTTTCCAGGAAACATGACGTTCAACCCGGAAACCGTAGCAAAACGTTGCGCACTGGTTTGAGCTTGAACGTGCTCCTGATTATTCGTATTTAAACTTGAAAAATCTTTTGAAAAACTCACCAAGAAATGCAAGAAATCACAATTCAAGGAACATTTGAATTTGCATTCAATCTGGCAGGATCCTGGAGTGACCAATAAACTAGGGACTGGGTTAATATAAGAGTCTTTACATTATAGTGTATTTTGTGCACTTTCAGAAAAGTCTGTAAAAAATACTACCCAATTATCCAGTCCCTCCAGAAAAACGTGATTATGCGATCGCGTGATTTAACGCATAATCAGCCAAAGTCTGCATATTTATGCGGGGACCGCATTTTTTCAAATACGCCGCACTTTCGCCGCATAAATTGCCTATTTTCGCGTGCAAAATATGCGGGGCTAGCATGATTTCATAATCCCCACATTTTCGTTGCAAAAAAAGTCATATATATATTAGCAGAAAGTTGACAAATGTTTGTTTACTTCACACAAGAGCCGCCATTTCCCCCTGTTGCCATGGGAACATTTTGAAGTGACGTAATTACCCGACGTGAACGTCATCGAAAAGCTGCAAACCCCCGTGGAGAAACCATAGATACCAGTGAAACCATGATGAAGCGCAAACTCCCATTGGCCAACAAAAATAACAGCAAAAGACGCGCAAAGCAGTTTCCCGCTGTGATGACCGATTTCAAAAAACAGCATCATGAAGCTTCAGAGCGTTATGAATCAGTGAGTCGATTCAGCGGTTTGAAGCGTTATGAATCAGTGAGTCGATTCAGCGGTTTGGAGCGTTATGAATCAGTGAGTCGATTCAGCGGTTTGAAGCGTTATGAATCAGTGAGTCGATTCAGCGGTTTGAAGCGTTATGAATCAGTGAGTCGATTCAGCGGTTTGAAGCGTTATGAATCAGTGAGTCAATTCAGCGGTTTGGAACACCAAAGTCACGTATTTCAGCAGTTTGACACGCGATCCGAATCATGAATCGACTCGCTGATTCATAACGCTTCGAAGCTTCATGATGCTGTGTTTTGAAATCGGTCATCACTATATAAGTCGTTATTTAGTTTTTTTTTTGCGCACAATTATCACAATTATCGTCGCTTCATAAAGTTATTGTAAAACCACTGTAGTGAGATGGACTTTGTAACGACGTCTTTAGTACCTTTTATGGGTCTTGAGAGTGTACATTGTGCCAATGGAGGCCTTTCTGAGCCATCGGAATTCAACTAAAATATCTTCATTTGTGTTCCGTCTCCAACGACATGAGGGGACGTCATTAATGACAGAATTTACATTTTTGGATGAACTATCCCTTTGAGAGATTGCACTCTGTGCATTGGAAGCACTCAAATGTCTGTTTTGTAAAGCTACCTCTGTAAAACAGGAAGTTATTTATTCATTTTTCAGAAGTTGTAGCATATTCCTTTTGTAAAGCTACAGAACTTGTTTGACTCAATGTTTTGTAAATTTGAGCCGTGTGTTTATTAAGGTCTTCAATAAAACAAGATGAGAACTTAAATATTCCCAGCACTTTCTGTGATGTAGTGCTTTTTTTCTCTTTCTCATCAAACCGCAGTTTTTGCAAGTTCCCACAATTTCATCGCATAAAATTGCATAAATATCCCGCATTTTTCATCGCATTTTTTAAGAAAACTTGCCGCATAATCAAGGATTTTTGCCGCAACAATCACAAAAAAAAGCCGCATTTTTCTGGAAGGACTGATTATCTGTATTGATTTTCACAGGTTTTGCCCCTGTATATTGCATTATGCATTGTGTTTTAGAGTTGAAGGAAATGTTGTGGTAATGCTGGTCATTTTCTGCCCAGGACATTAGCCATATTTCCATGGGTTTTTTTTTTTTACAGTGTGTGCGATGTATTGGACAGAGTAGCCTACTGTTAAGTGTGTGTGTGTGTGTGTGTGGGGCTAATCATGTCTCCGCGCTGTTGCTCTGTCTCTTTCTATCTCTTGACCCTTCTGTGTTGGTGCCGCCCCTCTCTATCGGTGTTAATTTCACTACATCTCCAGGGTGGCTTATATTGGAATATCTTAACCAACCGGCTACATTAGCATAGCATGATGGATGCGCTTGAATCTCGGGGCAGATAATGGCCACACTTTGCATTTTAAACTAAGCTGCACCATCCATTCTCATGCTAGACAATTAAACTCCATGATATGAAGATATTTTCCTGGCAAAAAACAAAACCAGGCATTTAAAGTCTATTTTCTGCTGATGTCATTGACAAATAAAGAGATCATAAGTGGCTGGTGTGATTGGTTTAAAATAGAGATGGGGTTCTTAATCTAATCAGTGATCAGTTAATCATTAATTGGATAGAGTTTCCATAATCACTAGTGTTTTGGGGATGTTTCTCGTTTTCCATCTTGCCTGTATTATCTACTATTGCGACTCACAGGATTGGACGCCATCCCTGTCTATCTTCATTGTCCAAGTGACAACACTCCCTCTTTAGGAGCCAATCGGATGCTATCGCCGGGTAAAAAAGGTTCTGTTTACCAGTTGTTTAATTAATTTCATTTAATTAAAATTAGAAATGAATTAATTATGAAGTGCCTGACAGAACAGAATAACTGCACATCTGAGGTGGTAATGCGGTCATGACGCGTAGCGGATGTACATTATTTTTAAAATAATTCAATGGCCTGGTGTCTATTATTCCACTTATACTACAGCTCCCACATCTCAAGACATTGTTTAGATGTTTTATCTTAAGACATTTGTCAGGTTTTGTCTTTAAGGGCGTTTTCACACCTGAAAGTCCACGCCAAGGTCTGAACCAAAGTTCATGTTTTGATACATTCGGTTAGTTTTGGTTTGGTTTCACATTGCAATTATGCGAGCGGACTAAAGAACTTGACACAACACACTTAGGTCCTGTCGTCATCATCTATGTGGGCGGCATCTTGATTGATAACGCATATCATAGCCACTAGTGAACAGTGCGCATTGCTTGACTATTTCTTTTAGTTTCTAATTGTTTAGTTTAAAAGTGGACATTTCAAGCTTTCTACGCACATATTTCTCATGTCTGTGAGGCAGAGTTTGGGTTTATTTATGAGACGTGTTCAAGAGCAATCGTGATCGCGCCGGCGCGTCCATGTCACGATTATTGTCTGCTATATTTGCTTCTTATTCATTAAATCCAGGCAATTGGCTGATGAAACATTGATTAAAATTAATATATACAAAACAAAATTTACTTTAAAGAAAGGCTTTCTACAAACAAAACTTAATGAAGTGGTCAAAATCATTTCTGACCTTCTGTCTTCTGACATATTGCACATCTTTGCACTTTTCATAATCATTATAGCCGAGACGAAATTTAAAAATAACATTATAATATTTAAACATAAACAAGAACTTCCTGTAAATGGTCTGAAGGTTCGAACCATGCAGAAAATGCTTTCACACTAGAAACGAACCGAACCTTTGCACAGTTTGATCCGGACCGAGATGACCTCTTTTCGTCTGTCTGGTCTGGACCGTGGTCCAGGGGAGGTTTCACACCTGTCATTTTGATTCGGACCAAACTGAAAAGTCTGAAAATCCGGACCAAACAAGGTAGGTGTGAAAGGGCCCGAAAACGGATTAATTTCTTACGCATCTCATCCTAAGCCTCCGTTGCTAATTCCAAAAGGTCATATTAGAGCTTGTAACGGAGGCTTGAGCCACTGATAGCAGACTAATGCAGTTATTAATGCAGTTATTGGAGAGAGATTGATAGATTGCTGAAGTGTGTGTGAATAACCTCATTCTGCGTGTCTCTGTGTGTCTAATAGCGAAGCTGTAAGTTTAACTGCTTCAAAAACAGTGACGTTACTACATCGATATTGAGAAATTTCATGTAGTTTTGCAGGTATGAATCTATTTAAATGCAGCGCTGACATGTTCCTGTGCGCGTGAATGTTTCCGTCTGTGTGTCCTGTATGTGCGTTTGTATGGGAGAGATTACGAGAGATTGGGCGAAGTGATCCATCATTTGGCGGAGTGATATGGAACTGTAATGTGGTCAAGACCTGCCTGGAACTACTTTAGCAGTGCAAAAGATAATTGCACACCTTAGAACGCTTACCGAATCAGATTCAAGCATTCACCGTCTAAGTGTGTTTTACTGTATATTTATACAACTACAAATCACATTTTTTAAATTAAAAAGGCATTTAATGTTCAAAATCTGTATTGATTTCTTTGAGGACATTTATGAAAACATACTGTGACTAGTGGATTTCAAACTTCAGCACAGAAAAAAGCACTATAAGTGTAAGGGATAATGCACAGCGAGCCAGTCATTATAGCAAAATAAAACCAAAGTATACTGTTTTCCACAGGTTTGGAATGACATGATGGTCAGTAAATGATGACACTGTGCCACTGACGTTTCCGTTTCATAACTAAAACGTTCCTTCAACATATTTTTGTTAGCTGGGTATTCCTATAAAGTACACTTTTTTCCCCCCTGCAGTTTTTCAAAACACCTAACAATAATGTTTTTAAATTCTTTATTTTCTTTGTTTTATTAAAGACTCCATTGTTCACTGTCACTGGAGTGTGTAAGATGTGCTGATGTGCCTACAAAGCTGTCAGAGGCTTCAGGCACCTGATCACTGACAGTAAATCAAACCCACTCTTTATGTGACAGGAGAGAGTCGTACATTTATATGCGGCTGTATGAAATAACATCTTGGGCTCATGTCACACGCCTGCCTGATCTACAAACCCGGTCTGATGCAACACCTCAAACATCTGAAGGGAGATTTGTAGAGATCTCTGAGCATTACAGACCTGACAATGTTTCTGGATATTGTATTTGTAAACTGTAATTCTTGGATTTCAAGACATTCAGTTCGGTTTTTGTCCTTGCAATTTTCTGTGCCACAGCTCAATCAATGCATTTTTCCCTTCTTCTAAATTACTAAAGAACCATTAGCTGACCTGGGAAACATTTAGCTTAACATTTAACTTAACCCCAATGCCATTTTTATTCACATTAGTAAGTTACTATAATTTTTTTTTCAGCACAAACTCCTTTCAATCTACCTTAAATCGGTTCCCTTTCGAGGTTTGGGGAACGCCTCCAGCATGATAGCGTCTGAAGCACATGTGGAACTAGTCCAATCTCGATTGGCTTGTTTTGGTGTTGTTTTCCCAGTAGAAGTTTGAAAGGGCCTTGGCCCTCTCTCAGCAATCCACTCCGCTGTTCCCAATCAGGTATCGGAAGTCCGCGCTGCAGCTTCTTCCACCCAGGACGAGACCCGATGCTTGAACTATCTGGCTCTGTGAAGTTAGATATTTTAAGTGTCGAGGCAGGTGAAATAGAGGACTTGCCACCTTATTCCCCTGATTTTGAGAAGCTGCTGGAGGTTGTGATTAGAGTAGTGGCTAAATTAAATATTGAATGGCCAACAGAAAAGCAGGAAGTGCAAAAAAAAAAAAAAAACTCGATGAGATGCAGGCTCGGTCACAACATCAGAGTCTGCCTTTCTTTCCCGATCTGCACACTGAGGTGTCACGGTTGTGGAAAAAGCCATTCTCATTGAGATTATCAAGCCCATTTATTCCACCATTTTGGGCTTGAAAGAGAATGGCTATGGAGGGATGCTGCAGGTTGAAGAGACGTTGGCATCATGTCTCTCACCCAACGTTGCGTCATCCTTTAAGACTCCGACGCTGCCCACCAAACTCTGTCGGACAACATCTGTATGATGGGCAAGGCATACATGGCGGCGGTTCAGGCTGGTGCATGTCTGCATACGATGGGCATTATGCAGGCATACAAGGATGACTTACTAAAAGATATGGTCACGCTCAATGATATTGGGGGGGGGTCCATGGCAGCCTTAGTGGCTATGGAGAGGCATTTGTGGCTGAATTTGTCAGGCATCAATGAGAAGGACAGGGCTTTTCTGATCCATGCCTTGCTTTCGCATTCTGGCCTCTTTGGCGACGCAGTAAATACAGTAGTCGAGAGGTTTCAGGAGGCGAAGCGACAGTAAGCCGCATTTAAACAGTCTATCCCCTGCCATCGAGCCAGATCGATGTGAGGCTGGTGCCAGCTCCTCACACCTGCAGCAGCAGAAGGAGAGTGTTGCCTCAAAGAGGGGAAACCCGATCCGCATGATCAAAGAAATCTGCAGGTGCTTTCGTTCTTTGGTAGAAACCATGGTACCTGTCCCAAGGCCCATTGCTGGGAGCACCGTCTCATCAATTGGTTCGTCGGGACGGGGTCAGTCTACTCCTGGTAGCTCCGTACTGGCCAGCCCGAGTGTGGTTTTCAGACATCATAGCACTCCTAGCAGGCCCTCCATGGCAGATTCCGATCAGGAGGAACCGTCTATCTCAAGCCGAGGGCTCAATACACCACCCTCGGTCGGAGCTGTGGAAACTATGGGTCTGATCCCTGGGGGGACCAACTTCTAAATGCTGGTCTCTCAACCAAGGTTATTGAGACCATCTTAAACTCTAGAGCTCCCTCCACGAGGAAACTTTACGTCTTAAAGTAGAATGTGTTCTCGTTATGGTGCAGAGAATGCCGTCCACACTTAAAGGGGGGGGGGGGGGGCACACTCAGTTTCAGTCAGTCTCATTTCAATCTTGAGTACCTATAGAGTAGCATTGCATCCTGCATATCTCCGAAAAGTCTTTATTTTTATTATAATTATAAAAGGAAGATGCACTGTTCCGAGTCTTTCCGAAAAAAGCCGTGCGGCTGGGGGCGTATCGTGTGGGCGGAGCTAAAGAATGTCGAGCGCGCGCCGCTGTTACTGTGTTGAGTGCGTCTGAAAGCTGCGTCATCCCTAAAAGCGGGAAATATCTTTATTCAACATAAAAAAATGGCTTTTAATCAGATACAGCCATACATCTATGATCCGGAATCAGACCCAGAGGCTGAAGTTGAACAGGAGCAGCAGCAAAAACGACTAGAGCAGGACATCTCTATGTGGTATAAGTTACACTAACTATATAATATGCTTAGCGGCTTGTGTTATTTACACATTTATACTTTAATTATATCGTGTGTGTGTGTGTGTGTGTTTACGCGTGGTTTGTGTAGACATGATTTGTAGTAAGCGGACTGGTTTTGCGCGTCAGGCTAGTGTTTACATAGAAAGACATGGAATAGTAGCGCATTTGAATGAAGAAGCGCGCTTATTTAGTTCAACATATTTCCCCATTCTTTGTGTATTGTTGTTTGGAGTGCTTTTACAATACACAAACATACACATATAGTGGCCAGCTAAACAAATGTACACACTATACAGCGCATGCTCCATTGATCAATACGTGGTCATGTTTGGGCTACTTGATGGGCATAGGCAAAAACAGACATTTGAAGCAGTCTTACTCACTGCCTGCGGTTCCAACGTTGAGACCTTTATCGTTGGGACCGCTCCAGGCGATTTGAAAATCCGGAAAAGCAAATTCCATCCACTTTTGCCTTAACGCGGGGTTATTTGGCTACGAGCCAGCGCTTTGATGGGCGTAGCCTATTGCTTTCACGCGCTCTCTCTCTCTCTCTCGCGCGCGCGCTCTTCCGGTAGAATTGTTCGTACGGCCCATACAAGGAAATTCCGCCCTGTTGACGTCAAGCGGACCCATGATCGAAAAAAACTTTCCGAAACTTATGACTAACAGGAAGTACTAATTTTGGCAAAGAAATACTCCCATCAAACGTCCACCTTAGCTTTTGAAACTGTGTCCATGTTTAGCATGGGAATCCAAGTCTTTAACAGTGCAAAAAGATCAGTATGCATGAAACAGCATTTCACCCCCCCTTTAAGCTCTACGTGGTGGCCATAGCTGCCTTCCACCCTCCTTAAAGTGACGGTCCTCCTAATTGTTTGTTTCCTTCGTGGTGTTTGGAGGATGAGGTCTGTCGTCCAAGCCAGGGTTCCTGTTTGGGACCTGGCAGTGGTTCTTGAAGGGTTATCCCTGGCACCCTTCGGACCCATTAAAAAGTGTCTTTAAAAGTGGCCTTCTTGCTAGCTATTACGTCCCTCAAGAGAGTTGGGGACCTGCAGACACGATCTGTTACTTTACAAACACAGAAAAAATTACAAAAAAAACTTTATTACCATTAGGCCCGCATCACATTGGGGCTATTTGCAGTAATTGCAAATAACAACAAAAAGTTTTTTTTCTTTGAACTAAGTGTAAAGAGTAGTTAAATGCAGTCAAAACAATATTCAGTGTATATGTTTATATTTATTAAAATCATTGTCACGGTACATTGTATAGAAGCTCACAAAGATGAGGAATAATACTAGGATACAGACTTCAATGATAAATGCTCAGGAAACAGGAATAAACACAGGAGTGAATAACACTTACTAGCAACGTAAATATTACCGAAAACTGCCAAAGACTAAGGCCCCGTCCACACGGATCTGCCGATTTGGGAGCATGAAACCAATATTTTTGGAAACCGAGTCCCAGAGTGGATAAATATGAAAACCACACCCTTGCGTTTTCGTGTGTACAGCCAATCCGTATATTTTGTGAAACGGTAATGTCATCACACCAGGTCCCGTGCGGGGAAGACTAGAAGGGATACAACTACGGGCACTGGGCATGCGCACATCAATATTGCGTCATTTAATTCCTGTAGTTGCATTATTGTAGGTTTAGGGTTGGGGTAGGTGTAGGTGTAGGCCGTGGCATTTAAACAATGCCCAATTGGCACTAAGGGCCTAAAGTGTGCCAAGAAAACATCCCCCACACCATTACACCACCACCACCAGCCTGCACAGTGGTAACAAGGCATGATGGATCCATGTTCTCATTCTGTTTACGCCAAATTCTGACTCTACCATCTGAATGTCTCAACAGAAATCCAGACTCATCAGACCAGGCAACATTTTTCCAGTCTTCAACTGTCCAATTTGGGTGAGCTGGTGCAAATTGTAGCCTCTTTTTCCTATGTGTAGTGGAGATGAGTGGTACCCGGTGGAGTTTTCTGCTGTTGTAGCCCATCCGCCTCCGCCTGTTGTGGCTTCACAAAATGCCTTGCTGCATACCTCGGTTGTAACGTGATGAGAGGGGGCGGAGCAGCAGCTCATTTGCATTTAAAGGCACATGCACAAAAACAGTCAGATCTTGACTGTAGTCAGAAATGGGTATTTACAACATGGATTTAAAAATGATCCATGAGGTATTTTAAGCTGAAACCTCACAGATGCATTCTGGGGACACCTGAGGCTTAAATTACATCTTGTAAAAATGGGCATAATAGGTCTCCTTTAAGAAAGACGCTGCAGAGTGTGACGTCATATCACATCCGTAGAAATTTTGGGTACTCAAAGTCTAGTGTGACGGCGGCTTTACTCTCCACGGCACTGCTCCTGTTATCAGACAGGCTTCTTTTGTCGTTTTGTCTGGTTTAATCACACAATGGTGGGCGGAGTTAGTGTAAATAGCCTCTTCCGGCAAGACGGGCTATTTGCACTTGGTGTTAAAAGACACTCAGATTTAAAAAATGCACTTTAAATAGTTTTTTTATAGCTGTGTATTTTAACATCCAATACTTTCAACTGGCTGCGATTTTATCGAGTCATGCAGCATTTTCGCTTATGATAAAGAAAAATCTAAAGTTAAAATTTCACTCCAGGCTCGTGTTCGCTGCATTGATTAGAGTTTGATGGTCATATGTTCTCAGTATTACACGCACACATTCATAGACATCGTGTGACGGAGACCTGATCTGAAAACGCCTCTCATTACAAGCAGCCGCTCGCTGAAAAGTCTCTCATGCATTCTGCCGTTCCTCCACACAGATGGCTCATAAAATCAGATGCATAGGGATGGATTTTGGAATATGAGACAAACAAGGAGATTAATTTAATGGTGCACGTGCAGGTGAAGCAGCAGTAATGACAAGACCTCTCAACGGTGTGGAGATGAAGGCGTGTGTGCTTGAGTGTGTGTGTTGCAGAAAAAAGTCCCAGCACTCCACGGATGATGGATAGCAACAGTAGGAAGAACAAACCCAAGCATTGCTCATGCTGTCACCACAATGAAACCGCTACATAACAGCATTTGGTCACAATGCGAGCAGCAGTGGTGCCAGGCCATCATGCCACTTCTACTGGAAGTCAAAGACTTCATCCATCATGCGTCCGGTCCCTTTAGCATTTGACGGCGAGCCGCTCGAGCCTGTTGTCTTGCGGGGGACTTCCAGATTTGCGGAAGAGCTTTGATCCATTTATTTTGGTTGCCATTGTTTCAGTAGCGCTGCTGTTCCATTGGGGTTGAAGAGAATCCAGTCATATGTGTTCGGGAGACAACGAACATCTGGAGAGATTTACCTGCCATGCATACAACTTCTTCCAGAAACAGTCTGCTCGTTTTAAGGCATTTTAAGGGTAAAAAAAAAAAAAGATAATACCCCTACTATAAACGTTATAGATAGACATTCGTGTAGCGTTTCTTAAATGTTACTACTTGTTTCAGAACATTCAAAAGTAACATTCCCATGTATTTTGCAAATTTATGAGATGGAATGTTTGCGAGAAAAAAAAAAAAATTTAACATTCAGGGAACATTCAGAAAAAAACGTTTTCAAAACGTAGTGGGGACGTTAGATAAATGTTCTTAAGAATATAGTTTTGATAGCTGAGTAATATCTGCAGCACAGGTTTTCTTATGATAAACAATGAGGTCTTCATATCTAGAACAAAAAATATCTGAGTTACTTTATTTTCCCATGCATTGGCTGACAACAGTGATATGCAAACTCAGACTATTATGTAAACCTGCAATTAAATGTTAAATTACACAAATATACTTTATGTATTTAATCTAATTTGATTAACTAATGTCTTATGCTGCGTTCACACCAAATGCGAATAGAGCGTCAAAATCGCGTCTAGTTGGACGCTTGAACATTTTGAATCCATTCGCACATCCACAGTGAATTGGACGCGCGTATAAATCGAGCGTTTGAAGCAAAATAGACGAGTGTTCAAGACGCTCCAGGAGAAATATGTCATAAAACACCACTCTGCCTCTTTTCATTTTCATTCAAAAATATATATTAAACATTAATAGCCACACAAATGTGGTCCAGGCAACGCCTACATTTTCTTCACTGCATGTGTATTTAAATATCATAAGTTATGAAACTTCTCTTTGCCCTCAGTCAAAACGATTGGGCAGACAACAAATGATGATTCATGAGAGCAAAGATGGGCCGTTAGATCCACACAAGATGAATTATATCTGATGTTTAACCGCCACAGAGACATCAGAGCCAGCGGCTGAAGGACTGGCCGAGGAGAGGCTGCTCTCGCCGGGGTTAATGAGCGCTGAGCGCCGCTGATCCACTGGAGCTCACAACTCCACACACACCAGATCACATGTTCAACTCCACACACACCAGATCACATGTTCAACTCCACACACACCAGATCACATGTTCAACTCCACACACACCAGATCACATGTTCAACTCCACACACACCAGATCACATGTTCAACTCCACACACACCAGATCACATGTTCAACTCCACACACACCAGATCACATGTTCAGCTCCACACACACCAGATCACATGTTCAACTCCACACACACCAGATCACATGTTCAGCTCCACACACACCAGATCACATGTTCAACTCCACACACACCAGATCACATGTTCAACTCCACACACACCAGATCACATGTTCAACTCCACACACACCAGATCACATGTTCAACTCCACACACACCAGATCACATGTTCAACTCCACACACACCAGATCACATGTTCAGCTCCACACACACCAGATCACATGTTCAACTCCACACACACCAGATCACATGTTCAACTCCACACACACCAGATCACATGTTCAACTCCACACACACCAGATCACATGTTCAACTCCACACACACCAGATCACATGTTCAACTCCACACACACCAGATCACATGTTCAACTCCACACACACCAGATCACATGTTCAACTCCACACACACCAGATCACATGTTCAACTCCACACACACCAGATCACATGTTCAACTCCACACACACCAGATCACATGTTCAGCTCCACACACACCAGATCACATGTTCAACTCCACACACACCAGATCACATGTTCAGCTCCACACACACCAGATCACATGTTCAGCTCCACACACACCAGATCACATGTTCAACTCCACACACACCAGATCACATGTTCAGCTCCACACACACCAGATCACATGTTCAACTCCACACACACCAGATCACATGTTCAACTCCACACACACCAGATCACATGTTCAACTCCACACACACCAGATCACATGTTCAGCTCCACACACACCAGATCACATGTTCAACTCCACACACACCAGATCACATGTTCAACTCCACACACACCAGATCACATGTTCAGCTCCACACACACCAGATCACATGTTCAACTCCACACACACCAGATCACATGTTCAACTCCACACACACCAGATCACATGTTCAACTCCACACACACCAGATCACATGTTCAGCTCCACACACACCAGATCACATGTTCAACTCCACACACACCAGATCACATGTTCAACTCCACACACACCAGATCACATGTTCAACTCCACACACACCAGATCACATGTTCAGCTCCACACACACCAGATCACATGTTCAACTCCACACACACCAGATCACATGTTCAACTCCACACACACCAGATCACATGTTCAACTCCACACACACCAGATCACATGTTCAACTCCACACACACCAGATCACATGTTCAACTCCACACACACCAGATCACATGTTCAGAGAGGAGCTCTCTTTATAAATAAACCACAGATGTGAGCTGTAAACAACTACATTCTCACCTGAAAAAGTCTTAAAACTACATTTTGTGACACAATAACAGTAATATTTTTAAATTACGTGGGGTTTCTCATCCGCTATTGACTTTCCATTAGTTTATCACCATGTGACAGCAGCGAGCAGGCTCCTGATTGGTTAACGCGGCGCGAACAGACACCAAAGTTCAGATTTTTCAACTCAGGCATCGCTTCAAACTCGTGAATGCATAAAAAGCACCACTCGTGTGCAAGGCTCTCAATTTGCGTTATTTGCGCGAACTGGACACGCGAATGAGGAGGAATCGCGTCCATAGCGCCGCAGGACCTCCAGACTCCAACACGCCTCTCCATTGACTTAACATTGAAATCACTCGCTCCAGACGCTCCAATATTTCAATAATTTAAAGGTGCAGTATGTAATATTGACAGCTAGTGGTTGAAATGGGTACTGTAGTCCAAAATTGAAAATATTAAAGAGAGTTGTTTCCCCGCCCCAACTCCTCAGACTCGTCGCTCACGCGAGTTGCCAGATTAAGGACACGAAACAGGAACGATAAGCGTTACACGGTAAGTTTATGAGTTGATTTATAATGTTTTAACCCCTTAACCCTTTTTGAGAATACACATGAAAATGCACTATCCAAATTGAAATTGTAATTCAAGAATTCTTTGGAAAATAGATCTAAGTTTGGTCTTGTTTTAAAGAAGACACTCGGCAGATTATTGCTGTCTGGAAGTTTAAATTTACTGTAAATGAAAAATACTGTACTAAATATTTATTTTATTTTATATAAAATATATATTTTACCACAAAAAATTACTATAAAATTACGATAAAATCAAAGCCATATGTCTAACCAAGTTGAGTTCCAAATTTGAAGTTGATATCACAAAATTGAAGTTCCCATGAGATTGTGTTTAGGCGCTGTACCAAAAATAGCCACCGGGAGTCATCCACATCACTTGATTGTGTTTTGGATGCATTTTCCTGTACATTTCTGTCCAAATATCACTTCCATCACAAAACGGTCACCAAATATGGACCCTTGAGACTCAGACCTTTCCGACGAGATGTGTTTTGTCAAGATTAGAAAAGGTTTTGATTATAAAGTAGTTCACCGCCCACTAGGGAAGGAGCTATATATTATAGTAGGAAATACATTATAGTATTTGTATGCTTTAGTATAGTCAAAAACATTTTTAACAACATATTTGCATGTTCACGGTTCTCTGATGTTCGTTAATGTTCACATGGCATGCGGGTCAACATTAAATATTTAATATTTCCATTTGTTTTCATTTTAAATGACTTATACATATGGATGCACATAACATCTCATATGATAAAGTCTCATAAATCAACCAGCAATATGACATAACAATATTGCAATTATTTTCAATCATATTGCTGTGTACATGTGGCTACACTCTCTTCTTCTTTCTCATTGGTTTGTGCACCATAGTTGCGTCCGAAATCGAATACTTCTCTACTATATAGTATGCAAAAAACTGTACACCAACAGAGTAGTATGTCCGAATACTAAACAGTAGGCAAACAGTAGTACTACTTCCGGCGAGATTCTGAAGTGTGCATACGATGGACACTTTACTATCCCATGAGGCCACGGGAGACGATTTATGAATGACGGTGATGGGACGCAACTGACGCTGGTCGGTCACATGATCATGACAACATGGCGGATGTAGGATTACATTCATACTACATTCATTCATGCTATATAGAACGGTCGCAAAGTTCGTTCAAATTCAAATGTAGTACCTACTAGTACGCGATTTCGGACGCAGCCCATGTGTCCGACCAATCACAACCTGCTAGAAAGTACCGAAGTAATGTAGCATTCACAACGGATGTGAATGACGCGGCTTTACATTACCGTTGTAGCCGACTAGCACTGACTTTGAACGTTTGACTGAATTTTTTGCTTTATTTCATGTGTAGCTTATTATACCTTTTACTTATACTTTTGTATTATTGATCATACATAAACTTGCATTTAACAAAAAGAGACTGGGTTGTGTTTCATGTCATTTAATGTTATCACAGTGATAATCATATTGTCTGAACCAGATATAATATACAGATTTACTCCTCATTGTTGTCACTACTAGAGAAAGCTCCTGATTGGTTAACGCGGCGCGAATATCCGCCAAAGTTCAGATTTTTCAACTCGGCGATTCGCGCCATAATCACATGATCATGACGACATGGCGGATGTGGGATTACATTCATACTACATTCATTCATACTATATAGAACGTACTTTTTTAACGGTCACAAAGTTCGTTCAAATTCAAATGTAGTACCTACTAGTACGCGATTTCGGACGAAGCCCATGTGTCCGACCAATCACAACCCGCTAGAAAGTACCGAAGTAATGTAGCGTTCACAACGGACGTGAATGACGCGAATAATTTGCGCTTTTCGCGCGAAGTTGGACGCTTGAACATTTTGAGTTTACTCGCTTCATTCGTGCGTGACATTCACTTCACAACAGACGTGAATTCGCCTCATGGGAGGGGCTTCTGCCAGCGGCTCGTCTCGTTGTGAAATGGCTGACATGGGCTGTGATTACACGTCTTTTTTGTTCAAATACTACTGTTAATGTGTGACAAAACTTAGTTTTAAGACTTTTTCAGGTGAGAATGTAGTTGTTTAAAGCTCGAATCTGTGGTTTATTTATAAAGAGAGCTCCTCTCTGAACATGTGATCTGGTGTGTGTGGAGTTGAACATGTGATCTGGTGTGTGTGGAGTTGTGAGCTCCAGTGGATCAGGGCGCTCAGCGCTCATTAACCCCGGCGAGAGCAGCCTCTCCTCGGCCAGTCCTTCAGCCGCTGGCTCTGGTGTCTCTGTGGCGTCTCCAGCTATAATTCGTCTTGTGTAGATGTAACGGGTGATCTTTGCTCTCATGGATCGATAATTTGTTCCCTGGCAAATCGTTTAGGCTGAGGGCAAAGAGAAGTTTATTACTTTTTTATTTTTAGGCTATTTAACTTTACGTTACCGTTGTAGTCGACTAGCGCTAACTTTGAATGTTTGACTGAATTGTTTGCTTTATTTCATGTTTAGCTTCTTATTCCTTTTACTTATACTTTTGTATTATTGATCATACATAAACTTGCATTTAACAAAAAGAGACTGGGTTGTGTTTCATGTCATTTAATGTTATCACAGTGATAATCATATTGTCTGAACCAGATATTAATATACAGATTTTCTCCTCATTGTTGTCACTACTAGAGCAAGCTCCTGATTGGTTAACGCGGCACGAATATCCGCCAAAGTTCAGATTTTTCAACTCGGGCGATTCGCGCCATAATTACATGATCATGACAACATGGCGGATGTGGGATTACATTCATACTACATTCATTCATACTATATAGAACGTACTTTTTTAACGGTCACAAAGTTCGTTCAAATTCAAATGTAGTACCTACTAGTACGCGATTTCGGACGCAGCCCATGTGTCCGACCAATCACAACCTAATAGAAAGTACCAAAGTAATGTAGCGTTCACAACGGATGTGAATGACGCGAATAATTTGTGCTTTTCGTGCAAAGTTGGACGCTTGAACAGTAAACAGATACAATATACAGATTTACTCCTCATTGTTGTCACTACTAGAGCAAGCTCCTGATTGGTTAACGCGGCACGAATATCCGCCAAAGTTCAGATTTTTCAACTCGGGCGATTCGCGCCATAATTACATGATCATGACAACATGGCGGATGTGGGATTACATTCATACTACATTCATTCATACTATATAGAACGGTCGCAAAGTTCGTTCAAATTCAAATGTAGTACCTACTAGTATGCGATTTCGGACGCAGCCCATGTGTCCGACCAATCACAACCTGCTAGAAAGTACCGAAGTAATGTAGCGTTCACAACGGATGTGAATGACGCGAATAATTTGTGCTTTTCGCGCGAAGTTGGACGCTTGAACAGTATACAGATATAATATACAGATTTACTCCTCATTGTTGTCACTACTAGAGCAAGCTCCTGATTGGTTAACGCGGCACGAATATACGCCAAAGTTCAGATTTTTTCAACTCGGGCGATTCGTGCCGTAATCACATGATCATGACAACATGTCGGATGTGGGATTACATTCATACTACATTCATTCATACTATATAGAACGGTCGCAAAGTTCGTTCAAATTCAAATGTAGTACCTACTAGTACGCGATTTCGGACGCAGCCCATGTGTCCGACCAATCACAACCTGCTAGAAAGTACCGAAGTAATGTAGCGTTCACAACGGACGTGAATGACGCAAATAATTTGTGCTTTTCGCGCGAAGTTGGACGCTTGAACAGTATACAGATATAATATACAGATTTACTCCTCATTGTTGTCACTACTAGAGCAAGCTCCTGATTGGTTAACGCGGCACGAATATCCGCCAAAGTTCAGATTTTTCAACTCGGGCGATTCGCGCCATAATCACATGATCATGACAACATGGCGGATGTGGGATTACATTCATACCATATTCATTCATACTATATAGAGCATACTTTTTTAACGGTCACAAAGTTCGTTCAAATTCAAATGTAGTACCTACTAGTACGCGATTTCGGACGCAGCCCATGTGTCCGACCAATCACAACCTAATAGAAAGTACCGAAGTAATGTAGCGTTCACAACGGACGTGAATGACGCGAATAATTTGTGCTTTTCGTGCAAAGTTGGACGCTTGAACAGTATACAGATATAATATACAGATTTACTCCTCATTGTTGTCACTTCTAGAGCAAGCTCCTGATTGGTTTACGCGGCACAAATATCCGCCAAAGTTCAGATTTTTCAATTCGGGCGATTCGCGCCGTAATCACATGATCATGACAACATGGCGGATGTGGGATTACATTCATACTACATTCATTCATACTATATAGAACATACTTTTTTAACGGTCACAAAGTTCGTTCAAATTCAAATGTAGTACCTACTAGTACGCGATTTCGGACGCAGCCCATGTGTCCGACCAATCACAACCTGCTAGAAAGTACCAAAGTAATGTAGCGTTCACAACGGATGTGAATGACGCGAATAATTTGTGCTTTTCGTGCAAAGTTGGACGCTTGAACAGTAAACAGATACAATATACAGATTTACTCCTCATTGTTGTCACTACTAGAGCAAGCTCCTGATTGGTTAACGCGGCACGAATATCCGCCAAAGTTCAGATTTTTCAACTTGGGCGATTCGCGCCGTAATCACATGATCATGACAACATGGCGGATGTGGGATTACATTCATACTACATTCATTCATACTATATAGAACATACTTTTTTAACGGTCACAAAGTTCGTTCAAATTCAAATGTAGTACCTACTAGTACGCGATTTCGGACGCAGCCCATGTGTCCGACCAATCACAACCTGCTAGAAAGTACCAAAGTAATGTAGCGTTCACAACGGATGTGAATGACGCGAATAATTTGTGCTTTTCGTGCAAAGTTGGACGCTTGAACAGTAAACAGATACAATATACAGATTTACTCCTCATTGTTGTCACTACTAGAGCAAGCTCCTGATTGGTTAACGCGGCACGAATATCCGCCAAAGTTCAGATTTTTCAACTTGGGCGATTCGCGCCGTAATCACATGATCATGACAACATGGCGGATGTGGGATTACATTCATACCATATTCATTCATACTATATAGAGCATACTTTTTTAACGGTCGCAAAGTTCGTTCAAATTCAAATGTAGTACCTACTAGTACGCGATTTCAGACGCAGCCCATGTGTCCGACCAATCACAACCTGCTAGAAAGTACCGAAGTAATGTAGCGTTCACAACGGATGTGAATGACACGAATAATTTGTGCTTTTCGCGCGAAGTTGGACGCTTGAACAGTATACAGATATAATATACAGATTTACTCCTCATTGTTGTCACTACTAGAGCAAGCTCCTGATTGGTTAACGCGGCACGAATATCCGCCAAAGTTCAGATTTTTCAACTCGGGCGACTCGCGTCAAACGCTCAATTCGCGCCGTGTCATTCGCTCGAATCACGTCATTCGCGCCGCCGAATGTCTATTCGCGTCTTTGCATTGACTTAACATGTACATCACTCGCGCAAATCGCGTCATTCGCGATGTGAATGCACCATAAGACCCTCAAAATGGCAAACACAATGAAAAAGTAGTAATTCCTCAAAATGCTACTGAGGTTCCTAAACAATAGCCTACTGAAGCTACACTGACATCCTTCTGAAAGGTCATCGAGTGATGTGATATTTTGTTGTTCTTCTGTGCTGTTTAACATCTGAGATGCTAATATCTGGTGACTTTCACAGATATCAATGGCGCATTCAAACCGATGGATTGAAGCAAGATTAGCGAGGAGAGGATTTGACTTAAAATTGAGCCATTGTTCTTTACCAAAGCACAGGCTTAAAAGTCCTCCGAGGTGGCGTTTTAATCAACTCTCTTTCTGTTGGCTAAAGCAGCTATGGGACCTCTGTGTTCGCCAGCAGCCAATGACCCCGCAGTCGCCAATGACAAAACGCGTGTGGCGAGCGTCCCTCGAAGCACGGAGCCACCCAGGAATACCGGAGCCCAAAGAGCCGCTCCACACAGAAAATAGCGAATGCCCATGTGAGCGGGGGGCAAATAAACGGTGCAGGGATGGCTATGGGGCAGTCAGGGCATTCTTAAAATTAAAAGTTATAGTCTATTAGCCTGCGTTTGGTAGCTGAGCACGCACCCATGCCTAGCGTGGCCACTAATGGGAAAAGATGTGTGGAAGTGTATGATTTATGGGTGCATGCGAGCAGGGGTGGAATAATTTGGTGCAGAACGGGTACTTACTGAACGGCAACAACTCGGCTACTTATCCGTACTTTCTGGTGATAAATTAGCTCTTGCTTAAAGTGGCCCAGGACCCATTTTTCATTTTGATTACTACACTTGATATCTCTTTCTTTTGCACTCTTTCTATGTCAGCAATGGTCCTTAGCATTTTTTGTGTATCAAGTCAGTGTGTTTAAGTAAACCCTCTCTGCTTCACTCAACCTCTTTTTTTATCAACGTCCCTATGTAGGGCTCTTCTTTAATCTCTCCCTATCCAGGTGCCGCCTTTACAGCAATCGTTCACCTGAAAATAACAATTCTGTCACTTTGACCTCATGTCGTTCCAAACCCATACGCTGGCATTTTTCTGTGCTAGACGAGAGGATGTGTATAATATAATCTGAATATATCTAATACTCTGCTTTTCTTCATGCAATAGGTGTGTATGCACTCGTTTTTTTTTTTTTTTTGTCAATTCAAATGAATCCAATCTGATTTAAGATTAGAACTGTGTTTATATTTGATATTTGCAAAATGCATCAGACGCTGCGTTCAGAACCGGAGAAAACCACAGCCATAATTGACATTTTTGCCTTCTAAAAAGAAAAGCTGACATACACACCGATCAGGCATAACATTATGACCAGGTGAAGTGAATAACACTGATGATCTCTGTTAGTGGGTGGGATATATTAGGCAGCAAGTGAACATTTTTTCCTCAGAGTTGATGTGTTAGAAGCAGGAAAAATGGGCAAGCGTAAAGGTGCGTTCACACCGGACGCGATTCGTGCGAGTGATTTACATGCTAAGTCAATGCAGAGACGCGAAATGGCATTCTGCGGAGCGATTCGCGCGAATGAGGCGGCGAGATTCGAGCGATTCGCGCGATTGAGGCGGCGCGAATGACGCGAATTGAGCGTTTTGAATGCGCGGTTCGCGCGAATCGCTCAAGTTGAAAAATCTGAACTCTGGCGGATATTTCGCGCCGCGTTAACCAATCACGAGCTTGCTCTAGTAGTGACGCATTTACAAGCGGAGGCAGAAATCCCAACAACAATGGAGGACAAGATAATCGTGGCCGTATGAGGATACCCGGAGCTGTATGATACATCATCCTATCACTACAGGAACAGGAATAAAAGGAATAAAGGAATAAAAAGGATCTTGGTTGGAAGAAAGTGAGTTATTGTGAGCCATTGTGAGCCAAGTGAGCCATTTCACAACGAGACAGGAGCAGAAAAAAAGAGCCAGAGCCAGCGGCAAATGTGAGAAGGACTAGCCGAGGAAAGGCGGGTCTCGCCGGGTCTCGCCGGGTAAACGAGCGCGGAATGTCACCGATCGCCTGGATCTCACAACTCCGAAAACGCCAGATAAAATGCTCAAATAGGCTCTTTTTATAAATTAACCACAGATTTGAGCTTTAAACAACTATATTATCGCCTGAAAAAGTCTTTAAACTACGTTTTGTCACACATTAATAGTAGTATTTTTTACAAAAAAGACGTCAAGTGACCGAGACGAGCTGGCTCATATAGGCTCATATAGGGCAGAAGCCCCTCCCATGACGCGAATTCGCGTCTGTTGTGTAGTTGTCACACGCGAATTTCACGCGCAAATGAAGTGAGTAAACTCAAAATGTTCAAGCGTCCACCTTCGCGCGAATTGTTCGAAAAATTTAAAAAACATTTAATTACTGGGTTCAAATTCTCTCTCTCCTCCTTTATGAAGTCACTTAGACATGTGTGCGCGGGAACAGACAAAAAAGTACAAAAGTAGCATATTACTTTAAACGTTCAATAAAAAGAGTAGTATGTAATGTAACCTGTAATGTTTTGTATGGTATCGCTCTAGGGGTCGGGAAATGTTCCAAGTGCCCAGAATATAATAATATTCTGTGTTTTTAAAAGAAAATGAAGGTGTATGTATATATCGACCATGTTGTTGAATGCATTACTACGGTAAACGCTTGCAAAAAACAACTGCAAGGCATGGAAGAGAGTGAGCCTTTACCAGCTGAGAAAAAGTAATGCAATGGATTACTTTCCATAAAAGTAACTAAGTAACATAATTAGAGTTTAGGAGCTAAATAGGAAAAGGATCGACCGCCTGCAGTTGATTTGGATATTCTCGGTATGATCAACTGGCCAGAGTTTAGAGAGCGCAGTAGACGTGATGGAGTATAATGTGTTAAGAGCTCGCTCAATTATTGGGGAGCTAAACCATTTAGTGCTTTGTAAGTAATAAGCAAGATTTTAAAATGTATGCGATGTTTAATAGGGAGCCAGTGCAGTGTTGACAGAACTGGGCTAATATGGTCATACTTCCTGGTTCTAGTAAGAACTGGAGCTGCTGCGTTTTGGACCAGCTGGAGTTTATTTATTAAGCGAGCAGGGCAACCACCCAGTAGAGCATTACAATAATCTAACCTTGAGGTCATGAACGCATGAACTAACTGTTCAGCATTTTGCATTGAGAGCATGTGCCGTAATTTAGATATATTTTTAAGATGGTAGAATGCAGTTTTACAGATACTAGAAACATGGCTTTCAAACGAAAGATTGGTATCAAAGAGCACACCGAGGTTCCTCACTGACCACGAGGACTGGACAGAGCAGCATCAAGTGTTAGACAGTATTCTAGGTTACTATGTGCGGATATAGTAAATATTCCCCCTCCTCCACTGAGCAGTTTGTAAGATGTACAGTAAATAAGAGGCATGTCCGCAGAGAGCTTATTATAAAAGGGATCTGGTAAACATTCACTTCAAGGCACTCATGGCACAAGGTAACTTATTGAAAAGATAGTCATATTCAAGCATTTACATGTTTAGTTTTTTCCTATTGATCTGGTTATTACAGGTCTACACCACCCCTTTCTAATCCAATCTAAATTTCATGCGGGTCGATTGAGGAGTTTACGCGAAGGCTTCAATCTGAATGAGCCATTATACAGATTATTTGGGTGCATGTCAACGTGGCTAATGATAGTTCATGGTAACCACGTTTGTCAAGCTCCAAAATGGACAAACACACACACACAGACTAACACAGCATAGACAACAACAGGCCATTTGCACTATATTGAAAGATTTTGTGTGAGGAACAGATGCCCGTTTAAGTTATTCATTAAAAATCACCCTGTGTTTGCGTCCAAAACCCTGGAATACATTCACATTCAGTTACTACATTTAAGAGGCAATGCAATGCTGTTTTGGCACGCACCTTCTTTAAGTGAATAAAACAGACCCAAATTCATCATATGACTTGAGCAGAATTGGAAAATACTCTTTTATATCGTGTTTATCCTTTTTAAACCCTTGTGAGCTGTACAGTTTAGCATACTTTAGATTATTTATTACAGAATTTATTATGAAAATAGTATACTTTGTAATAATATACTTTAAGTGCAACTGAATGTAATGTTTTTGGACACTTAATCGCATGCTGTTTACAATTGAAAATGTATTTATATTAAATGTAATTAAGAGAGCTTTTGCGACCCACTTAAAGGGTTAGTTCACCCAAAAATGAAAATTCTGTCATTAATTACTCACCCTCATGTCGTTCGACACCCGTAAGACATTCGTTCATCTTCAGAACACAAATGAAGATATTTTTGTTGAAAGCTGATGCTGAGAAAGGCCTCCATTGACACTCAGGATATTTACACTCACAAGACCCATAAAAGGCACTAAAGACGTCGTTACAAAGTCCATCTCACTACAGCGGCTCTACAATAATTTTACGAAGCGACGAGAATAGTTATTGTGCGAAAAAAAAAAATCAAAATAACGACTTTATTCTACAAGTTCTTGTCTTCCTTGTCGGCCTCTGCCGTGAACTCACGAAGCACCACGACGCATGCGCGAGAATATGACGTAGCGCCGGCATTCGGGAATCCATGAAATGCACACTTTAGTCCCATTTTGAGCTCTACGCCGAGACCTAAAGCACGATCAATGTAGAATTCAACAGCTCAGATACGGCACGTCTTCCTCTGCTCGTTGTAAACAAATCTCCTCTAAAATATATATTTTATATAAAATAAAAAATATTTAGCACAGTATTTTTAATTTACAGTAAATTTAAATTTAATTGATACTTTTATCTTTTGAATTGCTTTCACTTCAGCAATAATCTGCCGAGTGTCTTCTTTACAACAAGACCAAACTTAGGTTTATATTCCAAAGAATTCTTGAAATACAGCCGCTTAAGTTACTTCTATTGTCTTCTAAATATAGTTAGTGTACTGTCACATGTATGGTAAACTACTCCAAAATATTACAGAGTCACGTTAAAGATCACTTAAGTGGATTTACAAGTACCGTTTTTTAATTAAATATATACTTTAAGATTTGTAATATCACATTCAATTATTTTTCACAAGGGACGCTTTTCTTCTTACTATTATTGTAAAAAAAAAAGGACTGCATGAATATCTTTAATAATGTCTTCATTCATGTTTCAACAGAATATGGTTTGCCATAACATGAGGTTGTGTAAATAGTGGCAAAACTTCCATTGTGGACTGTCTATTGGTTTAATTCAGTTGTGTTGTAGTGCAGGAGAAGTCCAGTATAGTTTGTTTCCTGCATATCAAAAGCTCTGTGGTTTGGCTCATTGACTGTTGGCTGCTTGTCCAGCTGCCAGAAGACTGGAGCCCTGTCATTCAGCCCGCGACCCCGGCCGGGACCTTCCCCTTCTGGGACAATGTTCCCATTGATCCTGGCTTGGCTGGAGTGACAGGACGCCGCCTCTGTCAGGGAAATAAGCAGGTAAAATATTAAGTTATGGAGGCAGGTTTCAATCAATAAGCAGCCCTGTGACTGAGGTGGGCTCTGAGGTTACATGCCCCGCCAGAGGACCATCATAATGCAATTGAAGCACAAGTGGATCTGTTCCAAAGCACCACAGACATCGGCCATCCCGTCCAGACCTAACTGGAAAGATTTCACCAAGCGGCCAATGTTGTCATTAAGCAAAATCTGGCATCTGCTCGTCAGTTTCCAGGACTCCCCCGCAGATCCAATGCCTTGTGTTCCAACACATTGTAAAGTAATAAAACATATGAACGGCATAATGGGGAAATTCCAGCAGAGGGCGCTGTCCAAGAGCCAGCACTGGAAGCTCTGAACAGGGCTGTCTTCGTTAAAGGAACACGCCACTTGTTTTAAAAAAGAGGCTCATTCTAGAGTCAAACAGTTTAGCGTTTATCCTTTCAGCCGATCTCCGGGTCTGGCGGTAGCACTTTTAGCATAGCTTAGCATAGATCATTGAATCTGATTAGGCCGTTAGCATCTTGCTCAAAAATAAGACTTTTTACCGACGGAAAATGAAAAGTTGCGATTTCTTTAGGCCGATATGGCTAGGAACTATACTCTCATTCCTGCGCAATAATCAAGGAACTTTGCTGCCATACCATGGGTCATTTTTGAGCGAGATGCTAACGGTCTAATCAGATTCAATGATCTATGCTAAGCTATGCTAAAAGTGCTACCGCCAGACCCGGAGATCGGCTGAATGGATTCAAAAACGGTCAAACTCAACTGTTTAACTCTAGAGGAGACGGAAAATTAGCATATTTTAAAAAAAAGAGTGTTCCTTTAACTAGTCCTATTAACTCAACTAATTAAATTGAAAAAAAAAAAAAAACAGAACATTTGAATATTAGATGAAAAACTTGAAAAACATAAAACATAAATGAAAAATGTTGTCTTGGCTACTTACTGAAAAAGAAATAGGCATGGTTAACCTAACAGTCTATTAAAGGACAACTCCGGTGAAAAATTAACCTAGGGGTAATTACATTTATATTTATATTTATATTTATATTTAATTAACACATGGTTACCGAGTAGATCGTTCTCTGGGATGCGTTTTCATGAAAATCGAATGTAAAGAGTTTTATCTCTAAAAACAGATTAGCTTATAACGCTAGTAAATGGGGAATAGAATAAGTAAAATTAAATGGCTAGTTAATACCGCTAACAAGGCTCAAAATAGCCTCACACCAACATGGTAGCATAATGAGGGTCCCTACATGCAAACCGAAGCATTGAGAACTGTGTAAGTGTACAAACAGTTTAATAAGAAGATACTTTATAAAGACAGGACATTACGCGTATACAGACAGGAGCCATCTTGGAAAACAGTCTCGACAAGTCGAGCCATGAACGCTGTGCTAAGTGATGAACTGTGACTTGGAATCTCATATGGTCCGTTGTTTCCGGAAGAAAGCACTGAACCCAACAGAGAAAATAAATAAATAAAAATATTTTTTTTTTTTAAACTGAACGCAACAGAGACTAGAGCTTCCAAAGGATGCACACTAAAGAGACGGCGGATTATTCAACCGTGGCTCGACTTGTCGAGACTGTTTTCCAAGATGGCTCCTGTCTGTATACGCGTAATGTTCTGTCTTTATAAAGTATCTTCTTATTAAACCGTTTGTACACTTACACAGTTCTCAATGCTTCGGTTTGCATGTAGGGACCCTCATTATGCTCCCGTGTTAGTGTGAGGCTATTTTGAGTCTTGTTAGTGGTGTTAACTAGCCATTTAATTTGACTTATTCTATGCCCAATATACTAGCGTTATAAGCTAATCTGTTTTTAGAGATAAAACTCTTTACATTCGATTTTCATGAAAACGCATCCCAGAGAACGATCTACTCAGTAACCATGTGTTAATAACCCCTAGGTTAATTTTTCAGCGGAGTTGTCCTTTAATACTCAAATGAGCGTTATTTGACATGTAGTTGCAAAGTTGCTTATAGTTAGTAGACTGTCTAAAGCGGACCATCCAATTTAAGTGTAATCAAAAACGGTTCTTCTATGGCATTGCTGGGAAAACCCCTTTATTTTTACGAGTGTATTTTGGTGCAAACGCTCTATAAGCCTCCAGAGCGGAAACAATCGCTTTATGCAATGCATCAATAACATCTGATTGCGTTCCGTTGAAGGAAAATAAAGTGCTCTCAATTGCACAGCAGAACAATACAGGCCTGGAAGTCATTCGTCATTTGGTTGGCCTGTGGGACAGGAGTCACGACAATCCTGGCCTTTCCAGACCCCTGCGTGTCAGCTGAGGCCACGGCTTCCTGTTAGTCCCAGCAGGACACGCGAGACGGGCCCGGGACGAGCTCCGGAGGCGCTGACGAAGGCCTATCTTCCACAGAGCCCACCCTGCGCCGCTGATAAAATGTTAATGTAATTAACAGATAATGACTGTTGTTTTTAGCTGTCGATAAAGGATCAGACTCCCGCAAAGTCACATTCAGATATCTGCCAGCCATTGTTGAATTCAATTATTTCCTAAACACTCCCCCTCACCTGTCTTCATCGGCCGGCGCGCCCGCGTCCCTCCTACCTGTCTGTCTGTGTCTGTCCTCCTCTAAAGCTGACAGACATCCTGCAAAGCTGACAGCAGAAGGGCCGATACATGAGCATGTGTCTACAGCTCACTGCAAATCTGACCACATTCAGAACATCCTCCAATGTCATCAACAGCAAAACAACAGTTCAGTGGTTCTGTGTAGAACTGTAGGGTTCTTGACTCTATTTTAAAGAACACTTTATGCCAAAGAAGGTTCTAAGTCTTAAATGATAGCATAATAATTTAACGTTTCAAAAAAATGACATTACTAATTTAATTACGATTGTAAAACCATAAAATGATCCAATGATGGAACCCCCAAAATTTCTAAATATACACTCGAATGTATTTTTTAGGGTGTATGAAGTGTTATTAACATTATGCCAGAGCTGCCCTGGTCTCTGTCTGCCATTGTCAGTGATGTTTGATGTTTGATTACTGTAATATTTACTAGTAAATAGGCTACTGGGTTAATTTAATTAATAAAAACAACCATTTTTTTATTTATTTTTTTTTTTTCATTTCTATGAAAAGATTACCCACAAATGATGTGTTGTGTATTTTCTGGTAATCAAATGAAGACATAAGACATTACTTTCATTTATCTTTTAATTTGACTAAACTTTTTTTGTCAAACAAACTGAGCTTTATACGGTTAAAATTAAAACATTAAAACAGATTTTTTTTTTTTATTACTTAAAAGATAAAGTTTTGATTGTTATTATTACATTAGTGTTAGTATTATTATTACATTGAGACGTATCTACATTCTACTGTACAGTGATGTGTTTGTCAAGATAAACCAGACTTTTATTTTGACGTGTTGCCGTGAAGAGCTTTGAGTTTCTGTGTTTATGACGGTAGATTTTCTAAAAAAAAATGGTAAAATGCTCATGAAGTGACTCTCAGTGGCTCTGGAGATGACGTTCATGCGTTCATGTCCTCTTATGAGACGGCAGAGATGGAAACACGTGACCGTCATAGTGACAGTGAGTGCGATAGTGTGTGTGTGTGTGTGTGTGTTTGTGTGTGTGTGTGTGTGTGTGTGTGTGTGTGTGTGTGTGTGTGTGTGTGTGTGTGTGTGTGTGTGTGTGTGTGTGTGTGTGTGTGTGTGTGTGTGTGTGTGTGTGTGTGTGTGTGTGTGTGTGTGTGTGTGTGTGTGTGTGTGTGTGGTAAACTGCGCTTCTATGGCATTCATTCGCACAGAGACACGCATGATTCGTATTTAAATAGTCTTTTTGCGGTTTAATATTCACACACACTCGTCTATATCACCAGATGCGTTCTCAGGTACCGAAATTTGGTACCGATTGATTTAATGTGAATCGGTACTTGGTAGTATCGACACAATTCGGTCAGTGCCCTTAAAAGTACCGAGTTCGGTACCCAACCCTTATTCGGACACGCTCTAAGAGCACTGGCGCAATGAGTTTTAGACCATGAGCTCATTGGTGCGTTTTCCAAAAGCATCATTACTGAGCGTTCACACCAGACGCGACTTGCGTGAATAAATCACACTATTCACGTGTAGTTGGACGCTTGAACATTTTGAGTTTAATTCGTGCGTGACATTCACTTCACTACAAACGTGAGTTCGCCTCATGGGAGGGGCTTCTGCCAGCGGCTCGTCTCGTTGTGAAATGGCTGACATGGATTGTTTTAAAATACGGTGAATAAGCTCAATTTGCCGGCTTTAGCTAGCTTGTAGTCTCAATATGTAGAGCTCAAATTGAGTAAAGAATGTTTTTTACAACTCACCAGACTGTCCGACCTCCTCACTCACTTTCTTCCAAGCAAGATCCTTTTTATTCCTGTTTCTATAAAGTATGAAGATGTATCGTACAGATCCGGGGATCCACATATGATTTTGTCCTCATTGTTGTCACTACTAGAGCAAGCTCCTGATTGGTTAACGCGGCGTGAATATTTCAGATTTCAAAGTTCAGATTTTTCAACTTGCACGATTCGTGCGTAAAACGTGCCTGTCATTCGCTCCGCCTCATTCGTGTGAATCACGCCGCAGAATGTCTATTCGCGTCTGTAGTAAAGTTGTTTGTACGGGAAGAAGGAGGCGGGAACCGGCGAACAATAAACAAGTTTAATATAAAATAAAATGGCGGCGACAGCCCCTCGCGGTCGACTGCCGCCTACATACAAACAAATACAAATGAAAACAATAAGCTGCAGCCCCTCACGGTCGACTGCAGCAACACATAACAAAACATAAATAAAATACAACATAAAATCCAGGCCTGGTCCTCTCTCGTCCCTCACTGTTGTCGCTCCTCCTTTATAGTCCCTCACTTCTCCGCAAGGGCCGAGATCACTGCGGCGCGCTGCTGGCGCTCATCCTCCCTGATGAGCGCTGCCTCGTCCCGCCCTCACGGTCCCTCGGCCTCGCTGCCCGCCACAGCGTCTTTGCATTAACTTAACATGTAAAACACTCGCGCAAAACACTTCATTCGCGTCTGGTGTGAACGCAGCATTAGCCAACTATGGTCGCAAGTTCTGTCGTTATCAACATAGTTCAACGAGTCTGTGTTTCCCGAAACCATTGATCGAACGAACATTCGCAAACAGTGTTGCAAACTTGTGTGGTTGCAACGACAGCTCTCGACCTGTGGTTAGAAGCAGAGTTTCTTGTTTGCATGACGTGAACTTAATAAATCCTTATCTTGAGCAAACTAAGCGAGCTGACATTTAGTACAATCTATATCTTTAATTTCGTTCATAATTTCTGTCTTTGTGTTTGTCAAGAGATTTAAAGCACTGTTGCGCATGTGCGTACCGTGCTCTAGTGCGTAAGAACGAGCCTATGATTGAATCTGGAAATAAAGCAAAATAACTGCGAAAAAAGAGAATTATTCCTCAGATGTGATGTCCATAATTTATAGCAAATCTCAAACTGATTCATTAAAAGCGGTTATTACTCCTCCACCTGCGTGACCAACGTGGTTGAACGACAGATTTGCGACAATACTGTTTTCAGGAAACAGTCGATGAATAGCTGAATAGCTAGTTGATTTCTTCAACGATGCAAGTATGGTAGTTAAGCAGTGAGTAACGCTGTTGTACGGGAAACGGACCCCAGATCATTAAAATAGGGCCCGTAATCAGACTACAGTGAGTTTTTTATTGATTACATGTTATTCACACAATGGTGGCATATTATTCAAAATCTATTGGTCTTTTTTATTAGGGGCCAAGCACCGAAGGTGCGAAGGCACCTATTGAAACCGTTCCCGTTCTTCTTCTTATTATTCTTCCATTTCTTCTTCCGCTCTTGAGTCTATGGCAGCCCATAGAACCGTATGGTAAAAAGTTGTGAAATTTGGCACACTCATAGAGGACATTCTGACCTGTCACTATAGCAAATTTGAAGTCTCTAACTTAATCCCTCTTGCCATCAGTCTAAAGTTTGACTCATGTTTATGCTAATTACTTTTGAACCATAAGGGCTAGAAACAAAATTCTTGTTTCCTCTGATTCCTTGGCTCACGACGCCATTGGCTCAATCAATTTTCCCGGCATTTTTAATTTTCAAAAAAACCTACTTTTGCAAACTCGTCCTAGACGGTTTGCACGAAAATTGAACCAGATCATCTTCAGACCATGCTGACTTGAAAAACTTAAAATCAAGTTGATTCTTGAAATCATTTTTGAAAAACACACAAACAAATTTTACGTTACGCTTGCAAAAATACACTTAAAGCTACACTAAAACACTTAGTTCTTTCAAAATTATATGTGCTCATTAATGTATATTTACTTCTTTCAAGTAATAAAGTATTCTCGTAAGTTTATAATATGCCACTGAAAATACATACGGGTAAGGGGTTCGAATGGGGGTCGCCATGTTGCCCCTCCATCTTGAAAGTACATTAGCCAAAGAGGGACATACCCGTAAATTCAAGCTTCACCTTTCGCGTTTTAACACTCTGTAACCAGTAGGAAAATAGTGTGGCCCCTTTAAGAGCGTTCGCCCCGGTTGGAGCGCCTGCGTTCTGTGTGTGTGTGTGCACTGCACCTCGAGCTCCCATGTGTGCGGATTATTTTCTGTCTTCTGTTGCTAACATTCATTTATTTTTGTTTTGTTGGGTAATGCTGTGGACGGAAGTGGAGTTTGTGCCGGACTCTTGTGGGGGTTCCGCGGGGAATAAAGTGCGGGCTGTTTGATGTCAATCGCCTCCGTGTTTGCATCGACTCCAGTTGCGTTGAGTGAGCTATCCGTATTTTTCACCCGGACACACGCGTTACAACTCGATGGCGAATGTGAAGAGGGGGATTGCTGGATCGAACTGGAAGCCATGTTAATCTTGGACTAAATCGGCCACCGTAGGAGTTAAAACGAAATCGGAATTGGGAGGAAAAGAAACTAATATTTACTGGATGGTCATATACCTTTCACCGCTAGATGGGGGAAAATATCACACAGTGTAGCTTTAAGGTTGTATCTCTGCAACGCTTTATCGTATTCAAACCAAACTTGGTACATGTTTGACACATATGTAGGCCCTCCCCCTGATCGAGATCCTTCAGCAAGTCGGCCTGATATGCCTGCAACACCGCGGTGGTATGTAGTGCTGCAGCGGCCTGACCCGCTGACGTGTAAGCCCTGCCGTTCAGACGCGAGGTGGTCTTAAGCGCCTTAGACGGCAGAGTGGGAGCTCTCAGTGTCGATGGCCTCCCGGATGCGAGATAGTTTGCGAACGTCTCGTCAATCGGTGGCATCGACACGTACCCAGACTCGGCCAATCTCTCAACATCAGCGAAATTCCCCCGCTGATGATGAAAGATCCGGGCCGAGTACGAGTTCTTCCATGCCCCGAGATCCGCTCGTGCAGATCAGGGAGGAATGGAAGGCTCCCGGGAGGTGTGGGGTTATGACCGGAGAGAAACCGATCGAGACGACTCGCACGTTCGGGCTCTCTCCTAGCGCGCTGCCACTGTAGATGTAGCCTATCGGTAGCGCGCTCCATAACCTCCAGCAACTCCGTATACACGGGGCAGGATGGCTGAGAGGGTTCGGCCTCAGCCGACTCATCACCACCCTGCTCAGCCATCCTTTGCTCGAATGGAAGAGCATCAGCTGACGACTCCCCCGTCAGCTGCCCCTCGCGACCTGGCTGGTCGTCCGTGAGGACTACACAGAGAGTGTGCGTGTCCTCAGGCGTCAGATACCTGGGGCACTTCCTAAAGTGACGCTTCTTCTGTGTGTACTTTATCCTCAAACGTGATTCTTTCCGTTAGATACAACAGTACAAACAGTCACTGAAGACGAAAAAGCGGTGTCATGTTGGCAAGGCGCCCTTATATACTTCCTGGTTGCACCTTGATGACATTGACGTGATTCGATTGTGATCCAGACACCTGTCCCGCTGGAGGCGTTCCCCATAGCGTCAGCTGACGCAGCGCGAGTTCCTTCTTGCAGAGTCCAACAATACCAGATTTGCCAGGTTTCGGCGTATGGTTTGTGCAGTGTTGAAATTTAGTGCTTATAAAATGTTAGCTGATATCTTCGGAAATTGCTAGTCCGATCGAGACGAAACCAGCGTCAGAAGTTCGAAAACATAGGTCAATAGCTAAACGCTAATGCCCAAGTGTCAAAATATTGATAGTAAGGGAGTAAAATCCAATCAAAGTCAGGTGTCAGTAATTTTTTATCTTATAAATGTTTTTTCTTTTTGAAGTTTTTTCATATAAATGTCTATAACTCCTAAACACTCCTGACACACACATGTATGGGCTCACTCCGATGACACATAAAAAAATGGTAGGATTGTGCCTCTTGGTGGCGCTATAATAGAACAAAACATGAAATTCCCATAGACTGCAATGCTTTTTTTAGCCTTTTTGCCTAAAATCATTTCATTGCTGCCAGCCATTTTGGCATGTCTTGTCTTCTTATTTGCGCTTGGCCCCGGTATTGCTGCTTGCAGCTATATTCTTTAATTGTTCCTTTCTAATGTATGTCCTTTAGAAAGTCTTCAAGATTTGTGGATCTGCACAAACAGACATGCACAGCATTTGACCACTGGATTTACAGACTGAAAAATGCACTTTTAAAGGGGGGGGGACACACTCAGTTTCAGTCAGTCTCATGTCAATCTTGAGTACCTATAGAGTAGCATTGCATCCTGCATATCTCCGAAAAGTCTTTATTTTTATTATAATTATAAAAGGAAGATGCGCTGTTCCGAGTCTTTCCGAAAAAAGCCGTGCGGCTGGGGGCGTATCGTGTGGGCGGAGCTAAAGAATGTCGAGCGCGCGCCGCTGTTACTGTGTTGAGTGCGTCTGAAAGCTGCGTCATCCCTAAAAGCGGGAAAAAACTTTATTCAACATAAAAAATGGCTTTTAATCAGATACAGCCATACATCTATGATCCGGAATCAGACCCAGAGGCTGAAGTTGAACAGGAGCAGCAGCAAAAACGACTAGAGCAGGACATCTCTATGTGGTATAAGTTACACTAACTATAATATGCTTAGCGGCTTGTGTTATTTACACATTTATACTGTGTGTGTGTGTGTGTGTGTGTGTGTGTGTGTGTGTTTACGCATGGTTTGTGTAGACATGATTTGTAGTAAGCGGACTGGTTTTGCGCGTCAGGCTAGTGTTTACATAGAAAGACATGGAATAGTAGCGCATTTGAATGAAGAAGCGCGCTTATTTAGTTCAACATATTTCCCCATTCTTTGTGTATTGTTGTTTGGAGTGCTTTTACAATACACAAACATACACATATAGTGGCCAGCTAAACAAATGTACACACTATACAGCGCATGCTCCATTGATCAATACGTGGTCATGTTTGGGCTACTTGATGTGCATAGGCAAAAACAGACATTTGAAGCAGTCTTACTCACTGCCTGCGGTTCCAACGTTGAGACCTTTATCGTTGGGACCGCTCCATCCTTCATGTATTAGGTGATTTGAAAATCCGGAAAAGCAAATTCCATCCACTTTTGCCTTAACGCGGGGTTATTTGGCTACGAGCCAGCGCTTTGATGGGCGTAGCCTATTGCTTTCACGCGCTCTCTCTCTCTCTCTCTCTCTCTCTCTCTCTCTCTCGCGCGCTCTTCCGGTAGAATTGTCCGTACGGCCCATACAAGGAAATTCCGCCCTGTTGACGTCAAGCGGACCCATGATCGAAAAAAACTTTCCGAAACTTATGACTAACAGGAAGTACTAATTTTGGCAAAGAAATACTCCCATCAAACGTCCACCTTAGCTTTTGAAACTGTGTCCATGTTTAGCATGGGAATCCAAGTCTTTAACAGTGCAAAAAGATCAGTATGCATGAAACAGCATTTCACCCCCCCTTTAAGGAATGTTTTCTGAAAAATTACCTAAAAGGACCTATTACCTAAAATGTGTAATGTAATAAATCCATGTTGTTGATAACAAAGAATGTTTTCTTTTTTCTTTACATTTTTATATCAATAGGTTATTTCGAATAGATCTGTCCTATTCAAATCAATGTATAATGCCAAAAGTAATCTAAAAGTAATCCAAAAGTAGTCTATTAGCAAGTTACTAACAACCATGTAATTTGCAAGTAGGCTCATGCATTGCTGGTGCACAATGACTGCTGGGTATTTTTTCTCTATATATATATGATATATGGAAGTACACTTGTTCCCTACGTAGTGCACTAACATATCCTCTCTCTAGAACTCAAATTTAATATGGTCGAATGGCTTTTGAATTCCACTTGGCAGGGCACTGACGAGGGACTGGAATGCACCCCAGGAGCCGGGCCGTTTAGTTAACTCCTGCAATCCCAGCAGCGTCTCGGAGGGAACGGAGAGCCGTGATCATAAATCATGCGATCGAAGCAGGCAGCCGCAGACACCCCTCTCACCTCAGACACGGACAGGGACGCGAGGCGCAAACAAGACAAATGTATTTATTTTGAACGGGAAATCACGCGGGGTCTATCAGGATGAGAGAAGTGCGGCCAGTGGCGCGGCTTTATTTGTACCGCTGTATTTTAATAAGCATCAAACCCAAACAAGATTAGGTGCTTCCAGTTTACAAAATGTCAGGGAAGGCAGCGCTATCAGTCATAATAAATGGGCTCATGCAAACAGTGGGGTCTTTACCATGCATAACAGTGTGTTTGGAGAGCATTGCGCAGATGCTGGCCGCTGATATGCAATTATTCTAAAGAGTATCAGAATCCGAGCGCGAGCCGGACGTTGCGCCACCGCGGCCCTGAGCGCTGCATTTGTCTTCACTGCTCAGGTGGAACACATGCAGGCGCTAAGAAAAGAACGATCCAGGAATAATAATCATCTCCGCATGTTACATGTGTCGGATGGGCTTGTTGCATTGTCCTGAAGAAGAGAATCCAGTTTTTATCTTCCATACATACTAAATACTATACTTTTATTTGGCATTATGAGATTATTGGCTGCATCTTTCCATGATAGACTGTTAGTGCTGTCAAATCGATTAAACGTGAAGTTATATTACCCTATTAATTTGAGCTCCAGTAGCTCGTCTGTTTGTTCGGACCACACGGGCCAGCCTTCACTCCCCACGTGCATCAATGAGCCTCGGCCACCCATGACCCTGTGGCCGGTTCACTACATCTCCAACACATCTCTTTACTATGGCATACACATAGAACATTATTCATTTCTGATATTTAAATCAGTTATATGACCATTAGACTGCATTAACTAGGTCTGCCAGAACACTTCCCATAACACCTGATGCACTCGTTACATCATCAGAAGAATGGCATCCACGCTAATGTTAGTCTCTGTGTTTATCCCGAGGTAAACATGTCTTAGGCATTGGAGGGGACCAAAGTTTTTTTTGTTTTTTGCATGGTGGGGAGGGGGGGGGGGGGGTATTGGTCTCATTGGTTTATTTAAAGGAATTAAATTAAGTACTGTAAAAAAAATTTGCCGTAAAATTAACGGTAAAAAAACGGCAGCTGTGGTTGCCAGAACTTTACCGTAAAAAATACAGCAGTAACATTTTAGGTTTTACGGGACAGCACCATATAATTTAAAGGTTTATAATGTAATAATTATGGTTCAAAAACATTTATTTTACAGTTCAAAACCGTATCATTTTAAGGTTTATATTGTAATAATTACATGTACACAGTAAAAATGTATGGTAAAAAAACATTAACTGAAATAATGTTAAATTACCAACCTATTGATATGTTAATATCTGTTATGTACCTTTGATATATACTGACAACCACCAATCACAGTGGAGATGAGAGTCACATGATCAATCAAAAATTTTAAGAGGACGATACTCATATATAGTCATTCACACAAACACTAAACATGTACCATTACAAATGTAATAAACATTCATTTAACAACATTAGATGTAACATAAAACCCGTAATGTACACTGATTAGAAAAAACAAAGAAGAAACAGTAATTTCAACGAAAATACATCAAATGTGACGCGTCATGCAGGGAATTCTGGGAATGTCCATTTACGGTTTTTCACTGTAAATTACACAATTACGTTCTTTTTCACTTCCAAAAACTGTAAATTTAACGGTATTTTACTGTAGAATTAGATCTATTAGTTATTCACCGTATATAGTACGGAAACTTTCTGTTAACCAATTTACTGTTTTTAGCCGTAGCATTTTTATAGTCTTTTACCGTTAAAATCACGATAATTTTTTACAGTGAAGGATTAAAAGGGATTTAAGGAACTAAAGAAAAAGAAATAGGAACAATTGGCTAAAAGTTCCAGTTCTATTGTAGTTATGAAGTAAATAATAATTTTGCACACTTATATTAATTAAATATGCACACATTCGCTCGTATTTTCGTCTGCCTAATATGTAAAAATGTTTCTTGTCACGTCAAATTCAGTTATGATTTACATAAATATTTTCGATTCAAAATTTCGAAATTTCATAACAAAATGTCAAGTAGTTTGCATCACTCGATATTAATGTTTGGTCGCTGAACGTTTTTATCATAAAACAGTTGTCAAATATTAAATGTTTAGCTACTTTCACTGCTATAAGTGTTGGGATTCACACTGGTATTCGCAACGTTATGCCCCGCCTTCTTTGATCTGATTGGCCTTCTCACCCATTCTGACAGTGACGAGTGCTGTCATGGTGGGTTCACACCAGATGCGAATGAAGCGTCTCGAGTGATTTGCATGTTTCACGAGTTCACACTTACATCAAATAAAAATATATTATGTATATATACACCTCTTATCGTTGATTAAATCGATTAGCTTGATGTGCTCCACTTGTGTTTAATTAGGTTTAATTATCTGAACGTGCTTCTCCCGAAATTTGTTAATAAAACATCACTAATTCAATGCATAGACGCGAATTGACATTCTGTGACGCGATTCACGCAAATGAGGTGGCGCAAATGACGCTAGTTGAAACATTTTAACTTTGGCGGATATTCACGCCACGTTAACCAATCAGGAGCTTGCTCTAGTAGTGACAAAAATGAGGAGAAAATCATATGTGGCTACCCGGAGCTTTACGATACATCTTCATACTTTATAGAAAGTGAGTGAGGAGGTCGGACAGTCTGGTGAGTTGTAAAAAGCGCTCTTTACTCAATTTGAGCTCTACATATTGAGACTACAGCTAGCTAAAGATGGCTAGCTGTAGATGGCGGCGCGAGTACATCGCGAGGCTCTGGGTCTCTCCAGATTCTGCAATTTTGCGGTAATTTTCTTGCTCATCTCGGGTCTGTTCATGCAGAACAGTTGTGCCTTTACATCGTACACCCGTTGTGAGATTTTGGATATTAGTTTGCGAATTTCCGACAGTTTTATGGACAATCTTCGACTCCTTCCTGAGATCGCTAGGACACCCGAGGCTATGCACTCTACCCGGCCGGGCGGAAGTGCTCGCAGGCGGCGGCGAGATCGTAAACAAAGGCAGGGGAAGCGTGGAGGACTAACAGCTAAGCTAAGGCTAACACCACATCGGCTCTCTTTACCCCGCATTTTCCTTGCCAATGTACGGTCGCTAGTGAACAAAATGGAGGAGATTCGACTCAGCATCACACACAGCAAGAATATAGTATTCTGTTTATAGTAATAGCCATCTCTCTCTCTCTCTCTCTCTATATATATATATATATATATATATATATATATATATATATATTTATATATATTCAGTACATATCCATGTCCTGCACTTGTTCATCCATTGTATATCCTGCACTTGCTGCTATTGCACTTCTGGTTAGACCTAAACTGCATTTCGTTGCCTTGTACCTGTACTTGTGTAATGACAATAAAGTTGAATCTAATCTAAAGCCGGCACATTGAGCTTATTCACCGTATTTTAAAGGTCCCGTTCTTCGTGTTTTTTTGAAGCTTTGATTGTGTTAACAGTGTGCAATATAACATGTGTTCATGTTTCGCGTGTAAAAAAACACAGTATTTTTCACACAATGTACTCATCTGTACACCGCTGTTTACACTGTCCTAAAAACGGCTGATGAGTTCCTTTATTCTATGAAGTCCCTCCTTCAGAAATACGTAACGAGTTCTGATTGTGTCAGTGGTTCCTGTGTTGTGATTCGACAGCAGCTTAGCGCACGTGGAAAGGTCACGCCTCTTAACGGGAGATATATGCGCTTAATGATCTCTACAGCGTCCCTGGGAAAGCCAAACAAAGGTGATTTGACTCCGGGATGAAAATAACAGCGTCTCGACGACATGGCGACAAACACACTCAAACGCGACACTTCCTTTTCTCCACGCGACACTTCCTCTTCTCCACGTGGGACAGCAACAAGACCACGCCCCCTTTTTTCGCGTATTCTTGTGGGCGGAGGTTAGTCTGTTCTACTGTTCTACTGACGTCATTAATGAAGGAAGTACCAGGATGTAGTCCAAGCCGGCCGTTCGCTGTAGGCTTTGAAAGGGAACTTCTGTTAAATAAAATATCTCGCTTGGCATTGAACTTTGAGCTTTATAATTTTACAGGTATTATTTATGCTCTAACAGCAACATTACACACTAACTAAAGTTTGAACAATGGGATCACGAAGAACGGGACCTTTAAAACAATCCATGTCAGCCATTTCACAACGAGACGAGCCGCTGGCAGAAGCCCCTCCCATGAGGCGAATTCACGTCTGTTGTGAGGTGAATGTCACGCGTGAATGAATCGAGTAAACTCAAAATGTTCAAGCGTCCAACTACACTCGAATAGTGCGATTTATTCACTTAAGTCGTGTCTGGTGTGAACGCACAGTCAGATCGTGAGATAGACCAACCGAAAAATTTTACATTTCACTTTTGTCATCCTAGCAACAAACAGAAGCGGCGCGTGATGGAGGACAGCAGAGCAGCATCAACAATATCAAATATTGGGGGGGACAATTTGGCCATTTCTTATTATTCACGGGGGACTTGCCCCCCTCAATGTCTATGGTGGTTAAAGCCCTGCTGTAGTCAGCCGGATCCGGGCCGTACCCAGATCAGATGGTGGACCTGCGCTGACATGACCAACGCATCCCTGAAGTGTCAGTAGAGACTCTCCTGTGACGGCCTCATCAACACGACAGTCAGTGGACACATATTATACAAACACACTTTTATGTTGGACGCGATTAATCGATTTGATAGCACTAATATAGGTGACATTTTCAGTGGTATATACTGTGTTGAAATGTGGCATTGAAAAAGAATATTTGAAAGAAGAAATTTCTATTAAATCATAACCCTGTAAAAACAATATGGGCGTAGTGTCCGTGACATCACCTATAGGATTCTGAACAGCAGTCCTGAAGCGCAAAGTCGGGTCGAGCTGGCCGTCGCCATCTTGTCAGCGCGTCACACCCGGATAACAGAAAATGGGCAAAGAGGCGGGACGTGGGCGGAGCTGAGGTGACGTGATGACTAACAGACAGCAGACAAACGACAATCCACCTGTCACTCAAAGTGGCCACGCCCTTAATTATGCAGGACTTTAAGGCTTTATATAATGTAAACGAGTGAGTTATAAAATAATTCCCCCCCTCACAGTCGTCATGAAGGGCAATATTAGCCGTACAGAGCAAAAGCACAGTTTGTCCCAGACTGTAAACATGTGTTCTTCTGCTGTAAAGCTGGGCATTTTAACACGAGCTCAATGAGATTCTGCTCCTTCTGGAGTCTGTCTCTAGTGGCCAGTCCATGAACTGCAGTTTAACTCACTTCCCTATCGGCTTCAGGAGAAACTGCGGGAGGTTATATATTATTCAATGTCCAGTGTAACTTACTGCAGTCGATTACCACAGATAATAAAAGAAGCATGTTTTCAGTAATGCACTTGAAGCATTACATTAAAATATTCATATTTATTGTGTCGACCGAGTTCTATGGCACTAATGCTGCCTGATTTTCATCTCTGGCATATTTGGTCTTTTTTCGAGGGAAAGGACTTGTGCAATTACAGCTAATTGAAGTGTTAATTAAACGATGAACAGATAAAGGGAAGGGGGGTCTGGCTGGAATATGTGTTATGATTGTTGGACGAGATTTGATCAACGACACTAATAAAGACCCCTGAAGACGTCCATCGCCCCCAAATCACTCACCTGTCCCGTGTGATCCACCTGAGAGAGATGGATACTGGTACCAATCAGAGGTGAGTGGCACTTTTGTCCTCAAGTAAAATCAAGCGTATCCGTCCCTCGGGTCGAGCTTAATTGCCATGCAGAGGAGAGGAGAGAGCCTGTCACACTTGACCTTGCCTGACATTACAGTATTGTATATCTGCAATGCTAAATAATGAGGATATCACAGAATCAGCGGCGTAGGTGCTCGGCTACAAACAGGGTTTACTACAATAAAGAAAGAACGACATGCACACGAAAGTAATGAACTCAGAGATCATTCATCAATTAGAGCGTGTGTCCGCCCAGCCAGGTTTAATGCGCCCGAGCTACAGTCTCCGTCCCCTACCACTGAACAGCAATAACCCGGATTGGCCTCCATATTTATATAAATCTTCACAAAGTGCCATGCATAGGATAATGGGGGTCATTGGCAATGGCTTTCAGGAGGTTTTTACCTTTCAAGGGCTCAAGCGAAACCTATCATCCTCTCTAACAGAAGGCTTTTCTTGTAGTACGTGCACTGTTCACTAAGGAAGACGTATTGACCGGTTCGGGGCAAAAGGTGACAGACTAAAAACACTGTTGTAGATCAGGACATGAGGCGCGTTCTGCACTAATATGGCGAATTTATAATGTTTTTGAAAGTCTCTACCAAGGCTGCGTTTATTTGATCGTAAATACAGTAAAACAGTGAAATATTACTCCAGTGTAAAGCAGCTGTGAATATATAGTAAAGTGTCATTTATATCCTGTGATCAAAGCTGAGTTTATCATCATTACTCCGGTCTTCAGTGTCACATGATCCTTCACTAATCATTCTCATATGAGGATTATTACAAACTTTTTACCACTATTTTACACATTAAAAATGACCACATCGTTTTCACGCTGACAATGGGAAAATGTACATACTGTATATATCCCTACATCCTAGAAGTGTTGTCATATATGTGTATATTACTATATATGAAGATATAAGTTTATGCAATACCCATAGTAGAATTTGTATATATACATATATTTAAATTATTTATATGATTAAAAAATTGCATTATATGTTTAGAACATATATGTGAACAATGTATACCTAATTTATGTATGAAAGTTTATTTAGACAACATATATGCAAACATTTGATATGCTTATATATGATTTTCTATAGGTTTATACCATATATATTAATATTTATATGATTTCTTTTTCTGTGGTACTATATATTTAGACCATATATGTAAACAATATATCTAATTTACCTATGCATGTTTATTTACAGAATATGCAAACATTCAGTTCGCTTAATATAGAGGTTTTCTATACCATATATGAATATATGATACATTTTTCTATGGTACTATATAGTTAGACCATATATGTAAACAATATGTCTAATTTATGTATGAAAGTTCATTTACACAACATATATGCAAACATTCAGTATGCTTATATTATAGAGGTTTTCTATAGGTTTATACCATATATGTACCATCATAGAGGGGGGAAAAAATTATTTCCAGAACATTTTCATTCAACGTTCCCAGCTGGTGGAACGATCTTCCCAACACCATCCGAAACGCAGAATCATTGACATCATTCAAAAGTCAACTTAAAACTCAGCTCTTCCGTGAGCACTTAACCTCATTAAATTAAAATAAAAAAACACTTTCCTCTCCTCTTTCTCTTCCTTCTTCCCTCCCTACTCTAGCCCGTGCTACACTGAGCAATGTACACGGTCTCAGTATTTCAGGCTCTTATTGCGCTTCTCGACTCTTCATGACCAATCGCTTCATGTACCCCCAAGTTGTAAGTCGCTTTGGATAAAAGCATCTTCTAAATGCATAAATGTATATACCATATATATGCATAAACCATATATCAAAATATGTATTATATTTGGGATATATGTATATGTCAATATATGGAATTGTTCCATTGTTGTTCTTACTTTATATGAGCATACATTATATTACATATATTGATATTTCATAAATGTACATATATTACATTTCCATATGGGTATATTATATATACACACACATAAAAAGACAACAAACAGACAATACTGCGAATTCACAGCTCATGTTGAAATTGATTTCCTGTGTCCTACCAAAGTCAATGTCTTCTTGCCTTGTTTCAATCCTTGGCCTGCTTGACCTTTCCTTCTCATCTTCTTTTGGCTGAATTTACTCCTTAGTGTTGGTCTGTGGCCTTTTCAACGCTCTGTGTCCACAGCGGCTCACATTACACGTCCCAACATGATGACGAACCAATCATACATTACAAAAACACTCAGACTTTGTGTGAATGTAGAGGACTGATACCAGAATAACACACACACACACACACAGACCGGCCTAACAACGACCGGATAAGATGCACAGAGTGACTTTCTGCTAAACAACCAATAGACAGTGAGGCAGCTCACTGGCCAATATGTCATTTAGAGGCTTTTTTTATTGAATCATTGACAAACTTTTTATGCAAAGATCGCAAATTTATTCACAGCATTAATGTTTGTGCAGTCCACGTTCATTTCTGGTGTTTATTTCCCTGGCATCTGTTGGGCTCTCAGTGCCACTGTCACCACAGTCTGTCAGGCGCTGCCTCACGCTGGGCTAATTGTTCATGGGAAGCTGTGTTTTTATCTGGCATTAACCACGCCTCTAATGACAGACAGCGAGACAGCTACACGTGTCTGACCTCTCGCACCAGAACGGCTGTCTGTCACCGCACACGCCGCTCGCTGCAAACAAAACACTCAACATGTGGAGTTTGCCAAGTTAAGCGTCAAGTTCAGTCATTCTTAGTGCTTTGATGGAGATGGAGAGTCTTCTCTGAGATCCACTGAGCCATCTATAACTGCACATTATTGTACCTGATGTTTGTCCCTCGGACGGGTGGAAACAGACGAGAAAGACAAGTCACATTTATTTATATAATGCCTTATTTAATACAGAGAGTTTCAAAGCACACTGAAAAAAGATAAATAACCATGCACTCTAAAAAATGCTGGGTTCAAGGTTGGGTTGAAAATGGACAATCCCAGCGGACGGGTTGTTTTATCCCAGCGGTTGGGTTGTTTTATCCCAGTGAATGGGTTGTTTTATCCCAGCGGTTGGGTTGTTTTATCCCAGTGAATGGGTTGTTTTATCCCAGCGGATGGGTTGTTTTATCCCAGTGAATGGGTTGTTTTATCCCAGTGAATGGGTTGTTTTATCCCAGCGGATGGGTTGTTTTATCCCAGTGAATGGGTTGTTTTATCCCAGCGGATGGGTTGTTTTATCCCAGTGAATGGGTTGTTTTATCCCAGCGGTTGGGTTGTTTTATCCCAGTGAATGGGTTGTTTTATCCCAGCGGATGGGTTGTTTTATCCCAGTGAATGGTTTGTTTTATCCCAGTGAATGGGTTGTTTTATCCCAGCGGATGGGTTGTTTTATCCCAGTGAATGGGTTGTTTTATCCCAGTGAATGGGTTGTTTTATCCCAGCGGTTGGGTTGTTTTATCCCAGTGAATGGGTTGTTTTATCCCAGTGAATGGGTTGTTTTATCCCAGCGGATGGGTTGTTTTATCCCAGCGGATGGGTTGTTTTATCCCAGTGAATTGGTTGTTTTATCCCAGCGGATGGGTTGTTTTATCCCAGTGGTTGGGTTGTTTTATCCCAGTGAATGGGTTGTTTTATCCCAGCGGTTCGGTTGTTTTATCCCCGTGAATGGGTTGTTTAATCCCAGCGGATGGGTTGTTTTATCCCAGTGGATGGGTTGTTTTATCCCAGCGGATGGGTTGTTTTATCCCAGCGGTTGGGTTGTTTTATCCCAGTGAATGGGTTGTTTTATCCCAGCGGTTGGGTTGTTTTATCCCAGTGAATGGGTTGTTTTATCCCAGTGAATGGGTTGTTTTATCCCAGCGGATGGGTTGTTTTATCCCAGCGGATGGGTTGTTTTATCCCAGTGAATTGGTTGTTTTATCCCAGCGGATGGGTTGTTTTATCCCAGTGGTTGGGTTGTTTTATCCCAGTGAATGGGTTGTTTTATCCCAGCGGTTCGGTTGTTTTATCCCCGTGAATGGGTTGTTTAATCCCAGCGGATGGGTTGTTTTATCCCAGTGGATGGGTTGTTTTATCCCAGCGGATGGGTTGTTTTATCCCAGCGGTTGGGTTGTTTTATCCCAGTGAATGGGTTGTTTTATCCCAGTGAATGGGTTGTTTTATCCCAGCGGATGGGTTGTTTTATCCCAGCAGTTGGGTTGTTTTATCCCAGTGAATGGGTTGTTTTATCCCAGCGGTTGGGTTGTTTTATCCCAGTGAATGGGTTGTTTTATCCCAGTGAATGGGTTGTTTTATCCCAGCGGATGGGTTGTTTTATCCCAGCGGATGGGTTGTTTTATCCCAGTAAATTGGTTGTTTTATCCCAGCGGATGGGTTGTTTTATCCCAGTGGTTGGGTTGTTTTATCCCAGTGAATGGGTTGTTTTATCCCAGCGGTTGGGTTGTTTTATCCCAGTGAATGGGTTGTTTAATCCCAGCGGATGGGTTGTTTTATCCCAGTGGTTGGGTTGTTTTATCCCAGCGGTTGGGTTGTTTTATCCCAGTGAATGGGTTGTTTTATCCCAGTGAATGGGTTGTTTTATCCCAGTGAATGGGTTGTTTAATCCCAGTGAATGGGTTGTTTAATCCCCGCGGATGGGTTGTTTTATCCCAGTGAATGGGTTGTTTTATCCCAGCGGTTGGGTTGTTTTATCCCAGTGAATGGGTTGTTTTATCCCAGTGAATGGGTTGTTTTATCCCAGCGGATGGGTTGTTTTATCCCAGCGGTTGGGTTGTTTTATCCCAGTGAATGGGTTGTTTTATACCAGTGGTTGGGTTGTTTTATCCCAGTGAATGGGTTGTTTTATCCCAGTGAATGAGTTGTTTTATCCCAGTGAATGGGTTGTTTTATCCCAGTGAATGGGTTGTTTTATCCCAGCGGATGGGTTGTTTTATCCCAGCGGTTGGGTTGTTTTATCCCAGTGAATGGGTTGTTTTATCCCAGTGAATGGGTTGTTTTATCCCAGTGAATGAGTTGTTTTATCCCAGTGAATGGGTTGTTTTATCTCAGTGGTTGGGTTGTTTTATCCCAGTGAATGGGTTGTTTTATCCCAGTGAATGGGTTGTTTTATCCCAGTGAATGAGTTGTTTTATCCCAGTGAATGGGTTGATTTATCTCAGCGGTTGGGTTGTTTTATCCCAGTGAATGGGTTGTTTAATCCCAGTGATTGTTTTTTTTATCCCAGTGAATGGGTTGTTTTATCCCAGTGGTTGGGTTGTTTTATACCAGTGGTTGGGTTGTTTTATCCCAGTGAATGGGTTGTTTTATCCCAGTGAATGGGTTGTTTTATCCCAGTGAATGGGTTGTTTTATCCCAGTGAATGGGTTGTTTTATCCCAGCGGTTGGGTTGTTTTATCCCAGTGAATGGGTTGTTTTATCCCAGTGAATGGGTTGTTTTATCCCAGCGGATGGGTTGTTTTATCCCAGCGGATGGGTTGTTTTATCCCAGTGAATTGGTTGTTTTATCCCAGCGGATGGGTTGTTTTATCCCAGCGGATGGGTTGTTTTATCCCAGCGGTTGGGTTGTTTTATCCCAGTGAATGGGTTGTTTAATCCCAGCGGATGGGTTGTTTTATCCCAGTGGTTGGGTTGTTTTATCCCAGCGGTTGGGTTGTTTTATCCCAGTGAATGGGTTGTTTTATCCCAGCGGTTGGGTTGTTTTATCCCAGTGAATGGGTTGTTTAATCCCAGCGGATGGGTTGTTTTATCCCAGTGGTTGGGTTGTTTTATCCCAGCGGTTGGGTTGTTTTATCCCAGTGAATGGGTTGTTTTATCCCAGTGAATGGGTTGTTTTATCCCAGTGGATGGGTTGTTTTATCCCAGCGGATGGGTTGTTTTATCCCAGCGGTTGGGTTGTTTTATCCCAGCGGTTGGGTTGTTTTATCCCAGTGAATGGGTTGTTTAATCCCAGCGGATGGGTTGTTTTATCCCAGTGGTTGGGTTGTTTTATCCCAGCGGTTGGGTTGTTTTATCCCAGTGAATGGGTTGTTTTATCCCAGTGAATGGGTTGTTTTATCCCAGCGGTTGGGTTGTTTTATCCCAGTGAATGGGTTGTTTAATCCCAGTGAATGGGTTGTTTAATCCCAGCGGATGGGTTGTTTTATCCCAGTGAATGAGTTGTTTTATCCCAGTGAATGGGTTGATTTATCTCAGTGGTTGGGTTGTTTTATCCCAGTGAATGGGTTGTTTTATCCCAGTGAATGAGTTGTTTTATCCCAGTGAATGGGTTGATTTATCTCAGCGGTTGGGTTGTTTTATCCCAGTGATTGGTTTTTTTATCCCAGTGAATGGGTTGTTTTATCCCAGTGGTTGGGTTGTTTTATACCAGTGGTTGGGTTGTTTTATCCCAGTGAATGGGTTGTTTTATCCCAGTGAATGGGTTGTTTTATCCCAGTGAATGAGTTGTTTTATCTCAGCGGTTGGGTTGTTTTATCCCAGTGAATGGGTTGATTTATCTCAGCGGTTGGGTTGTTTTATCCCAGTGAATGGGTTGATTTATCTCAGCGATTGGGTTGATTTATCCCAGTGAATGGGTTGTTTTATCCCAGCGAATGGGTTGTTTTGTCCCAGTGAATGGGTTGTTTTATCTCAGCGGTTGGGTTGTTTTGTCCCAGTGAATGGGTTATTTTATCCCAGCGATTGGGTTGTTTTATCCCAGCGGTTGGGTTGTTTTATCCCAGCGGTTGGGTTGTTTTATCCCAGTGAATGGGTTGTTTTATCCCAGTGAATGGGTTGTTTTATCCCAGTGAATGGGTTGTTTTATCCCAGTGAATGGGTTGTTTTATCCCAGCGGATGGGTTGTTTTATCCCAGCAGTTGGGTTGTTTTATCCCAGTGAATGGGTTGTTTTATACCAGTGGTTGGGTTGTTTTATCCCAGTGAATGGGTTGTTTTATCCCAGTGAATGAGTTGTTTTATCCCAGTGAATGGGTTGTTTTATCCCAGTGAATGGGTTGTTTTATCCCAGCGGATGGGTTGTTTTATCCCAGCGGTTGGGTTGTTTTATCCCAGTGAATGGGTTGTTTTATCCCAGTGAATGGGTTGTTTTATCCCATTGAATGAGTTGTTTTATCCCAGTGAATGGGTTGTTTTATCTCAGTGGTTGGGTTGTTTTATCCCAGTGAATGGGTTGTTTTATCCCAGTGAATGGGTTGTTTTATCCCAGTGAATGAGTTGTTTTATCCCAGTGAATGGGTTGTTTTATCCCAGTGAATGGGTTGTTTTATCCCAGTGAATGAGTTGTTTTATCCCAGTGAATGGGTTGATTTATCTCAGCGGTTGGGTTGTTTTATCCCAGTGAATGGGTTGTTTAATCCCAGTGATTGGTTTTTTTATCCCAGTGAATGGGTTGTTTTATCCCAGTGGTTGGGTTGTTTTATACCAGTGGTTGGGTTGTTTTATCCCAGTGAATGGGTTGTTTTATCCCAGTGAATGGGTTGTTTTATCCCAGTGAATGAGTTGTTTTATCCCAGTGAATGGGTTGATTTATCTCAGCGGTTGGGTTGTTTTATCCCAGTGAATGGGTTGATTTATCTCAGCGGTTGGGTTGATTTATCCCAGTGAATGGGTTGTTTTATCCCAGCGAATGGGTTGTTTTGTCCCAGTGAATGGGTTGTTTTAGCTCAGCGGTTGGGTTGTTTTGTCCCAGTGAATGGGTTGTTTTATCCCAGCGATTGGGTTGTTTTATCCCAGCGGTTGGGTTGTTTTATCCCAGCGGTTGGGTTGTTTTATCCCAGTGAATGGGTTGTTTTATCCCAGTGAATGGGTTGTTTTATCCCAGTGATTGGGTTGTTTTATCCCAGTGAATGGGTTGTTTTATCCCAGCGGTTGGGTTGTTTTTTCCCAGTGAATGGGTTGTTTTATCCCAGCGGTTGAGCTGTTTTATCCCAGTGGTTGGGTTGTTTTATCCCAGCGGTTGGGTTGTTTTATCCCAGCGGTTGAGCTGTTTTATCCCAGCGGTTGGGTTGTTTTATCCCAGCGGTTGAGCTGTTTTATCCCAGCGGTTGAGCTGTTTTATCCCAGCGGTTGGGTTGTTTTATCCCAGCGGTTGAGCTGTTTTATCCCAGCGGTTGGGTTGTTTTATCCCAGCGGTTGAGCTGTTTTATCCCAGCGGTTGAGCTGTTTTATCCCAGCGGTTGGGTTGTTTTATCCCAGCGGTTGAGCTGTTTTATCCCAGCGGTTGGGTTGTTTTATCCCAGCGGTTGAGCTGTTTTATCCCAGCGGTTGAGCTGTTTTATCCCAGCGGTTGGGTTGTTTTATCCCAGTGATTGGGTTGTTTTATCCCAGTGATTGGGTTGTTTTATCCCAGTGATTGGGTGGTTTTATCCCAGTGATTGGGTTGTTTTATCTCAGCAGTTTAAATGTTTGCATAATTTGCTGGGTAGTTTTATTTAACTCAACTGTTGTTTAAAAATTACTATACGGCTGGCTTAAAATTAACCCAAAATAGGTTGGAAATTAAAAATCAGACACATAATTACTAGAGGCAACACTAATCAAAAGTATTCATAATACTAAAAAAAGTAATCATAATATTATTATTCACAATAATAAACTCTACAGAAGACAATAGTTATTCAGCTCAATTCAAATGTGTCTGAGTATAATCTGTAACACAACTGCAATGCTTTTAAGGTATACACCAATATCAATGTATACACAAATGTCTATCAGTTCTTGCATTTCCCTGGGAATCAAACCCAAGACCTTGCATTACAAGCTCCACGCTCTACTGTCTGAGCGACAGCAATGCTTTTATTTGTTTTACTCTTTTACCATTGTCACCTGTTGAAGCGGTACGATCTAAAGGCGTCAGCACAGCCTTGTCAAACACACACTGATACCTCCTCGTAGGAGCCCCAATGATCCGTCGCACACGTCCCCATCTGCCAGGACTTCATAGAGGGACACAGATGGAGCTCCAGAGCTTTCATCGAAGTGGATCCAGAGCAAATGGAGCCGAACACACCAGCACAGGTGAGACGAAATCAGCCGTGAGAACATGTAGAGCGCACTTACTGCAGGGCTTCAGCCAACAAAGTGTGAAATGCAATCTTTTCCTTATAAATGGCAAGAAATACAAACAGGGTCCTGTGCCAGTTTATATAATGAAAGTATTTCCTGGATGTGTAGATTGAATTCACATAGTAGAAACAACTGGGAACACCAAGCACGTTCAAAGTCTAAGATCCACTGAGAAACATATAAAAGTCACAAAAAATATAAAAGTGAGAAAATGAAGAATACAGCAATTGTTTCAGGCCAACCTTCAGTGCGTTAACCTCTTCAATATAAGTCAACTACATATATTCACACGCAGTTTGAGGCAATTTTTCATAGTTTTCAGCGCCCAGGAGGACAAAACATCCATAGAATTGGAGAACAGGCCTTGAATTTCAAACCACAAATATTTAGATCACATCTCAAAAGCAGAAAAACTAAAACATGCCCACACTAAAACTCTTGTAAAGTGCCTTACTGTACTAAAATATATTCAAGTATTTATCAGTATTTATAATGTATACTACATACAATGCCCTCCATTAATATTGGAACTGTTGGCGGCTGTAAAAATACACTCACCTAAAGGATTATTAGGAACACCTGTTCAATTTCTCATTAATGCAATTATCTAATCATCCAATCACATGGCAGTTGCTTCAATGCATTTAGGGGTGTGGTCCTGGTCAAGACAATCTCCTGAACTCCAAACTGAATGTCGGAATGGGAAAGAAAGGGGATTTAAGCAATTTTGAGCGTGGCATGGTTGTTGGTGCCAGACGGGCCGGTCGGAGTATTTCACAATCTGCTCAGTTACTGGGATTTTCACGCACAACCATTTCTAGGGTTTACAAAGAATGGTGTGAAAAGGGAAACACATCCAGTATGCGGCAGTCCTGTGGGCCAAAATGCCTTGTTGATGCTAGAGGTCAGAGGAGAATGGGCCGACTGATTCAAGCTGATAGAAGAGCAACTTTGACTGAAATAACCACTCGTTACAACCGAGGTATGCAGCAAAGCATTTGTGAAGCCACAACACGCACAACCTTGAGGCGGATGGGCTACAACAGCAGAAGACCCCACCGGGTACCACTCATCTCCACTACAAATAGGAAAAAGAGGCTACAATTTGCACCAGCTCACCAAAATTGGACAGTTGAAGACTGGAAAAATGTTGCCTGGTCTGATGAGTCTGGATTTCTGTTGAGACATTCAGATGGTAGAGTCAGAATTTGGCGTAAACAGAATGAGAACATGGATCCATCATGCCTTGTTACCACTGTGCAGGCTGGTGGTGGTGGTGTAATGGTGTGGGGGATGTTTTCTTGGCACACTTTAGGCCCCTTAGTGCCAATTGGGCATGGTTTAAATGCCACGGCCTACCTGAGCATTGTTTCTGACCATGTCCATCCCTTTATGACCAGCATGTGCCCATCCTCTGATGGCTACTTCCAGCAGGATAATGCCCCATGTCACAAAGCTCCAATCATTTCAAATTGGTTTCTTGAACATGACAATGAGTTCACTGGACTAAAATGGCCCCCACAGTCCCCAGATCTCAACCCAATAGAGCATCTTTGGGATGTGGTGGAACGGGAGCTTCATGCCCTGGATGTGCATCCCACAAATCTCCATCAACTGCAAGATGCTCTCCTATCAATATGGGCCAACATTTCTAAAGAATGCTTTCAGCTCCTTGTTGAATCAATGCCACGTAGAATTAAGGCAGTTCTGAAGGCCAAAGGGGGTCAAACACAGTATTAGTGTGCTGTTCCTAATAATCCTTTAGGTGAGTGTAAATCTGCATTGTTTATCATTTTAATCTTTCATTCAAAAATTCACAAAATTCTAACATTTTTATTTGAAGAAAAACTATTTAAATTTGGGGGAAATCTCATTATGAAATAAATGCCTTTCTCTAGTTCACGTTGGCCACAATTATTGGCACCCAATTACTGCAACGTCCTTTCCCCAGGATAACAGCTCTGAGTCTTCTCCTGTAATGCCTGATGAGTTTGGAGATCAGAGATCATTCCTCCATACAGAATCCCTCCAGATTCTTCAGATTCGCAGATCTTCTCTTCTCTTCATCACTCGTTCTCTGTAGTGTTCAGCTCAGGGACTGGGACGGCCTTCATTTTGTGCTCAGTGACTGATTTTGATGTTTGTTTTGGATTATTGTCCTGATCGCATTATCTAGCAGAGGCCGTCAGGTTTAGATTTTTTATCTTCTGGTATTTGTCAGAATCCATGATATCATGAATCCAGAAGTCCAGGACCTCTAACAAAAAAAAAGGCCACAACATTACAGATCAAGCAGTGTATTTACACCATGGGCATGGGGGACTTTTTATCCTATCTTGAGAGTTTGCTGCCAAAAGCTCTTGTTTTAGCTTCATCTGACCACAGAACCAGCCCGTCTGAAGCTCCAGTTGTGTCTGACACTGAATATGCTGGAGTTTGTTTCTGGATGAGCGAGGAGGAGTTTTCTTGAAACCCTCCCGAACAACATGTGGTGATGTAGGAACTGTTTGATTCTTTTTTTCTGATTATCTTTATGACCCCAAGACTCAACTAATCTCTGCGATTCTCCATCTGTGATCTTGGAGAGTCTTTCTCCACTTAAACTTTCCTCCTCGCCGTGCATTAGGACGATACACACACGTCCTTTTCCAGGCAGATTCGTAACATGATTGGATCTTCTTAATTATTGTCCTCATGGTGGAAATAGGGATTTTCAGTGCTTTAGCTGTTTTCCTACAGCTAAAGCTTTCGATTTTGTGAAGCTCAACAATCTTTGGCTGCACATCAGAACTATATTCTGTGGTTTTACCAAGCGGCTCCTCCCGCAGTTTCTCCTGAAGCCGATAGGGAAGTGACTTAAACTGCAGTTCATGGACTGGCCACTAGAGACAGACTCCAGAAGGAGCAGAATCTCATTGAGCTCGTGTTAAAATGCCCAACTTTACAGCAGAAGAACACATGTTTACAGTCTGGGACAAACTGTGCTTTTGCTCTGTACGGCTAATGTTGCCCTTCATGACGACTGTGAGGGGGGGAATTATTTTATAACTCATTCGTTTACATTATATAAAGCCTTAAAGTTCTGTATAATTAAGGGCGTGGCCACTTTGAGTGACAGGTGGATTGCCGTTTGTCTGCTGTCTGTTAGTCATCACGTCACCTCAGCTCCGCCCATGTCCCGCCTCTTTGCCAATTTTCTGTTATCCGGGTGTGACGCGCTGACAAGATGGCGACGGCCAGCTCGACCCGACTTTACGCTTCAGAACTGCTCTTCAGAATCCTATGGGTGACGTCACGGACACTACGCCCACATTGTTTTACAGTCTATGGGTTTTATTCGTTTTAATGAATGATTACAGGAATTTAGCCTTTGTGTTTCCTCATATTTATACTCCTGTGGAACAGGAAGTCATGGCTGGACAATTTCATGGAAACTTTCTGGAAATTTCACAATTTCTCCTAGTCACCCTGGTGTGCTAGAAAACATAAATATGAATGGGAATATACTTCAAAGATATTTTACTCATAAGAAGATCTAGCGGTGCCAATAATTGTGGCCAACACGTATTGGATAATAACATTTATTTCATTATTTATAGTGAGTTTCCCCCCACATTCAATTCTATTACTTCAATCAAAGGTTTTACTCAATGAAAGATCAATGTCGTTCTTTTCACAGCCGCCTTTGCTCATATTTACCAAGGGTGCCAAGCAGAATATGACCACAACACAATCAATGTTTAAGCGTTTTGTTTATAATGGTTTTCTATTGAAAAATGCTTAACATTAAAATGCATGTTGCATTTATATTCTGAGTTTATCTGCTCACCTATCTATAGTATGCATCACCAATGAGGTGTATATTGAATTTGGTCTTTTAATATCAGTCTTAACGCATTATTACTTAGTACAAACCTGGTAAAAATGGCGGAAAGCCTTGTTTTTGTGAAGTGACGTGTGGCCAATTATGGTGACCCATACTTGGAATTGGAATTTGTGCTCTGCATTTAACCCATCCAAGTGCACACACACACAGTAGTGAACACACACCCGGAGCAATTGGGGGTTCGGTGCCTTGCTCAAGGGTCACCTCAGTTATGGTATTGAAGGTGGAGGAGAGCGCTGGTATTCACTCCCCTCAGCGACAATTCCTGCCGGACCTCGAACCCGCAACCTTTGGGTTGCAAGTCTGGCTCTCTAACCATTAGGCCACGACTGCCCCCAAGTGGGCGTTACTATACAGGGGTGTCGTCACATCCAACTATAAATTGGAGACACCAGATAATGATCAACATTAGTAGGATACTGATGAATTAATTACCCAGTAAGTGAATAATATGTAAATCCCATGCACATGGGTGGAGTTGTCCATGCACATGCAACAACAAGAACAGGAGGATGGGAAAGACATCTATAGAAAACCAGAGAGATTTATTATTTGAGTCCAAACGGTCACTCAGTTTTAATGTTAAGTGATTTTCACACTGCAATAGTCTTTGCTCAATATTAGAATATCTGCAGGAGAAATTAACTCAATTAACCCAATGCAATACTGTAAAAAAAAGGCTGGCAACCAGAGATTAAGGATCACAGCAATCTTTTGCCTTATAAATCACCGCCACGGTTGATCCCATCTGGCCTCTATTTTCTCCACAAAAACGAAAAGGAAAAACCTCAGGAAAGGAAGCCAAAGGATGCGACAGCGAGGTGAGAAAAACAGCGACTGCCTCAGACAGAAAAAAGACGTATAACTTTAATAGTATCCTTTAACATCTCCTTAACCCGGCGCGCGGGACTCCCCGCGGCCCCCTCCAACCCGCGGCCCTGGGCGCCGCTCCCTCGAGGGCTGTTTGATTCTCCTGTCAGGGGGGCCGCAGGCGGCGGGCCGCTGATGAGCTGCTCAGGCCACCGTGAAATGCACCATAACCTGCCAGCGCGAGCGGCCCGAGCGAGATTGCCGTATTTACTTTTTAATCTGGCCGCCTTAATACACACGATAAAAACTTTGTCACATTAGATGGTGACAGATGGGCCCGGAGATGTTATTGCTGGTCCAGGGCCCCGCAGCTGGGCGGCTTGTGAGGGGAAACGCGGCGTTGCGGGAGGGTTTCGGGGGGAAGGGTGAGAAAACGGCAGGAGGGAGGCGGGTGATCGCACTCGGCCCAATCACGATAATTTTTCATCACTCCAATTACATTGTCGAGTGCACTGCCACACACACACAAACACACACACACACAGCGATGGTACTTCCAGTTCAGTGACATCAATAAGATAAAATGAGGTCTCTTCCACACAGTCCATTTTCTCTCAAACAAGGCCTAGGCTGTGTTCGCACTGGAATACAGACACACTACCTGTGAAGTTTATACTGCAAACTCCCTAACAGTCTGCATTGTGCATCAATAAGCATTTTATTATATTTCAAATAACGAAAGTTTGTTTATGTTAATAACCCAGGTACACACAGGGAGTGAAAACACTTGCCGTAGACACCTTGTTTGTTAGTCCTGCCATTATTTCCATGGCATTGCTACGGTTATAAGATTTTGTTTCATTGAGGAGACGCTGTCATTATCAGACTCTGGCTCAAACTGGTTATCCTAGTTATCCTAAATGTAATACTGTTTACAGCTGCTCATGAAGCATCGGGAGCTGAAATTTAATTATGTTAAGGGGTGTTACATTTACAACACCTGCTCCAAGCGGTTAACCAGTCACAGCAGACTTTGGCCAGCTGACCAATCGGAGCCGACTAGGCTTTCTGGAGAGAAATGGCAATGACTCAGCATGTTGCTGAGTCTAATGAGAATCTAATCCAGAATCTAATGAGAACACTTTTATGATTTGTGCAAACAGTTCTGAAGTTATAAGCAAAAATAGCAATTTTAGCATATTTCACACTAAAGGTAACCCTCTTGAAATATTTAACCTAATATGTTTCCATATATAAGCAAGAATATTCTGGTTTTAAATTCAGTTTTCTTGGCAAGAGACTATTTCTGTGTCCAGTGAGGGGGAGCTGCATGTCAAGCTCCTCCCATTACATCCAGAGAGGGGGAGCTGTATGTCAAGCTCCTCCCATTACATCTAGAGAGGGGGATCTGTATGTCAAGCTCCTCCCATTACATCCAGAGAGGAGGATTTGTATGTCAAGCTCCTCCCATTACATCCAGAGGCGGATCTATATGTCAAGCTCCTCCCATTACAACCAGAGAGGGGGAGCTGTATGTCAAGCTCCTCCCATTACATCCAGAGAGGCGGATCTGTATGTCAAGCTCCTCCCATTACATCCAGAGAGGGGGAGCTGTATGTCAAGCTCCTCCCATTACATCCAGAGGCGGATCTATATGTCAAGCTCATCCCATTACAACCAGAGAGGCGGAGCTGTATGTCAAGCTCCTCCCATTACATCCAGAGAGGGGGAGCTGTATGTCAAGCTCCTCCCATTACACCCAGAGAGGCGGAGCTGTATGTCAAGCTCCTCCCATTACATCCAGAGAGGGGGAGCTGTATGTCAAGCTCCTCCCATTACACCCAGAGAGGCGGAGCTGTATGACAAGCTCCTCCCATTACACCCAGAGAGGCGGATCTTTATGTCAATGTGCTCTCCGTCAAAATTGTTTGTGCTTTATTCGAGAACGGTGTGACGAATCAACTTGAATTCTATGACTTTTTGTCGCCATGGTCTGAAGATGATCTGGTTGCAACGGCCTAGGAGGAGATCGAAAAAGTAGGTTTTTCAGAAAATTCAAAATGCCGGAAAAATGTTCATGACATTTCCAAAGTTATTAAACTAAACATGAGTGCATATTTGGACAGTAGGTGGCGCTAGAGGGATTGAGTTAGAGACTCCAAAATAGTTATGATGACAGTTCAGACTGTCCTCTATGTGTGCCAAATTTCCGAACTTTCCCACAAGCGGTTCTATGGGCTTCCATAGACTCCCAGAGCAGAAGAAGAAGAAGAAGAACGCCAACGCATACATTAGATGCCTACGCACCTTTGGTGCTTGGCCCCTAATTCACTTGCAGCTACTTTAATCACTATTCCTCAGCATTTTGTGTAAATGATGATTGTGGTCTCACCAAAAATCTTGGGGTTGAACAAACACAGTCAAATCTGAATGGTGCTGTATTATCACAACAGGAGCATAACGTTTATGCCCCATATGCATCCACAGCTGGCAATATAATCTCTGAACATTTGTTTTTATTAATTCTTTCTTCCTCTCAGTCCATTGCATTTCCCTCTGCCTGTCTCTCTCTGCCTCGAGCGGCCCTGGTTTACAAACTCCGATTCCCATTTCCCTGTCTTTAATTTCTGGCTAAATGTAATAAGCGGTTTGTTTGTGAAATGAATGTGGTCGGTAATCAGGAAAGCGCTGAACAGCTGCTGAGGCCGCGGCACATTGAACCATCACCCCGTCTCTCCGTCTCTGTGTCGCTCTCTCTCAAATGCCGCGCTGGCGTAAGCCGCTAATGAAAAGAATGTAGTCACAGATCTCATTTTTCAGGCAATTCTTGTGTAAACGGGAGATTTTCCAGACAATGCGCTCTGCTGTGAAGGGGCTCCCATAAATCAAGCGGGCATCGACTCCTCCTCGACTGTGACGCCACGCGCTGCTTGACACAGATGTGCGTCTCTCACACACAATCCCAATGATATGCAAAGCATGCTGGGAAAATACAGTGCCCATTCAATTAATGCTACAAAAATGATTCAGGTAGTCCCAAATCGTATTTCAGTAGATGGGACACAAATAGAAACAAACTGTTCTGCCATTGTGTTGCTTTAACTCATTTTAATTAAAGTGTAAAGGGATGATGTAGTTGGTTAAAATGTAAAAATGTAATTGATACATTGTCCTAACCAACCCCTAACCCTAAACATACCCTCTTGGAATATTCAACCTAATATGTTTCCATATATATTCTGGTTTTAAATTCATGTCAATAGACTATTTCTGTGTCTGTGCGAGACTTCACTTCATTCGCCGTAGTGCTTCACGTCTGATGTGTGACACAATTAAAGTGCGGTAAAAGGTAAAACAATTGTGCTACAAACTAATGTATTTATTAGTGCATTAATAAATTAAAATAATTTTAAAACAAATACCAGTTTACAACATCCAGTAGCAATTTATATCAGTTTACCCACCTTCAATCATGTCATTCTAAAACCATATGATAAAAAAGCTGATTAGAAAAACGTGCCTCTGACTACATTTTCAAGTGGTTCTCACTGCAGAATCAAATAACATCCAGCTCTGACTCTTTGGACCTAATGGGTGGAGCTGGCAATGTTCAGGGATAGGGTTAGGGTGTGGCTGGACCTTCAAGGTAGGTCTGGGGTAATGGGCTCCACCCATTACATCCAGAGAGGGGGAGCTGTATGTCAAGCTCCTCCCATTACATCCAGAGAGGGGGAGCTGTATGTCAAGCTCCTCCCATTACATCCAGAGAGGGGGAGCTGTATGACAAGCTCCTCCCATTATATCCAGAGAGGGGGAGCTGTATGTCAAGCCCCTCCCATTACATCCAGAGAGGGGGAGCTGTATGTCAAGCCCCTCCCATTACATCCAGAGAGGGGGAGCTGTATGTCAAGCTCCACCCATTATATCCAGAGAGGGGGAGCTGTATGTCAAGCTCCACCCATTATATCCAGAGAGGGGGAGCTGTATGTCAAGCTCCACCCATTATATCCAGAGAGGCGGAGCTGTATGTCAAGCCCCTCCTATTACATCCAGAGAGGGGGGACTGTATTTCAAGCTCCTCCCATTATTTCCAGAGAGGGGGGACTGTATGTCAAGCCCCTCCCATTACATCCAGAGAGGGGGAGCTGTATGTCAAGCTCCACCCATTATATCCAGAGAGGGGGAGCTGTATGTCAAGCTCCACCCATTACATCCAGAGCGGCGGAGCTGTATGTCAAGCTCCACCCATTACATCCAGAGAGGGGGAGCTGTATGTCAAGCTCCACCCATTATATCCAGAGAGGGGGAGCTGTATGTCAAGCTCCACCCATTATATCCAGAGCGGCGGAGCTGTATGTCAAGCCCCTCCCATTACATCCAGAGAGGGGGGACTGTATTTCAAGCTCCTCCCATTATTTCCAGAGAGGGGGGACTGTATGTCAAGCTCCTCCCATTACATCCAGAGAGGAGGATTTGTATGTCAAGCTCCTCCCATTACATCCAGAGGCGGATCTATATGTCAAGCTCCTCCCATTACAACCAGAGAGGGGGAGCTGTATGTCAAGCTCCTCCCATTACACCCAGAGAGGCGGATCTGTATGTCAAGCTCCACCCATTACATCCAGAGAGGGGGAGCTGTATGTCAAGCTCCTCCCATTACACCCAGAGAGGCGGAGCTGTATGTCAAGCTCCTCCCATTACATCCAGAGAGGGGGAGCTGTATGTCAAGCTCCTCCCATTACACCCAGAGAGGCGGAGCTGTATGACAAGCTCCTCCCATTACACCCAGAGAGGCGGATCTTTATGTCAATGTGCTCTCCGTCAAAATTGTTTGTGCTTTATTCGAGAACGGTGTGACGAATCAACTTGAATTCTATGACTTTTTGTCGCCATGGTCTGAAGATGATCTGGTTGCAACGGCCTAGGAGGAGATCGAAAAAGTAGGTTTTTCAGAATATTCAAAATGCCGGAAAAATGGTTATGACATTTCCAAAGTTATTAAACTAAACATGAGTGCATATTTGGACAGTAGGTGGCGCTAGAGGGATTGAGTTAGAGACTCCAAAATAGTTATGATGACAGTTCAGACTGTCCTCTATGTGTGCCAAATTTCCTAACTTTCCCACAAGCGGTTCTATGGGCTTCCATAGACTCCCAGAGCAGAAGAAGAAGAAGAAGAACGCCAACGCATACATTTGGTGCTTGGCCCCTAATTCACTTGCAGCTACTTTAATCACTATTCCTCAGCATTTTGTGTAAATGATGATTGTGGTCTCACCAAAAATCTTGGGGTTGAACAAACACAGTCAAATCCGAATGGTGCTGTATTATCACAACAGGAGCATAATGTTTATGCCCCATATGCATCCACAGCTGGCAATATAATCTCTGAACATTTGTTTTTATTAATTCTTTCTTCCTCTCAGTCCATTGCATTTCCCTCTGCCTGTCTCTCTCTGCCTCGAGCGGCCCTGGTTTACAAACTCCGATTCCCATTTCCCTGTCTTTAATTTCTGGCTAAATGTAATAAGCGGTTTGTTTGTGAAATGAATGTGGTCGGTAATCAGGAAAGCGCTGAACAGCTGCTGAGGCCGCGGCACATTGAACCATCACCCCGTCTCTCCGTCTCTGTGTCGCTCTCTCTCAAATGCCGCGCTGGCGTAAGCCGCTAATGAAAAGAATGTAGTCACAGATCTCATTTTTCAGGCAATTCTTGTGTAAACGGGAGATTTTCCAGACAATGCGCTCTGCTGTGAAGGGGCTCCCATAAATCAAGCGGGCATCGACTCCTCCTCGACTGTGACGCCACGCGCTGCTTGACACAGATGTGCGTCTCTCACACACAATCCCAATGATATGCAAAGCATGCTGGGAAAATACAGTGCCCATTCAATTAATGCTACAAAAATGATTCAGGTAGTCCCAAATCGTATTTCAGTAGATGGGACACAAATAGAAACAAACTGTTCTGCCATTGTGTTGCTTTAACTCATTTTAATTAAAGTGTAAAGGGATGATGTAGTTGGTTAAAATGTAAAAATGTAATTGATACATTGTCCTAACCAACCCCTAACCCTAAACATACCCTCTTGGAATATTCAACCTAATATGTTTCCATATATATTCTGGTTTTAAATTCATGTCAATAGACTATTTCTGTGTCTGTGCGAGACTTCACTTCATTCGCCGTAGTGCTTCACGTCTGATGTGTGACACAATTAAAGTGCGGTAAAAGGTAAAACAATTGTGCTACAAACTAATGTATTTATTAGTGCATTAATAAATTAAAATAATTTTAAAACAAATACCAGTTTACAACATCCAGTAGCAATTTATATCAGTTTACCCACCTTCAATCATGTCATTCTAAAACCATATGATAAAAAAGCTGATTAGAAAAACGTGCCTCTGACTACATTTTCAAGTGGTTCTCACTGCAGAATCAAATAACATCCAGCTCTGACTCTTTGGACCTAATGGGTGGAGCTGGCAATGTTCAGGGATAGGGTTAGGGTGTGGCTGGACCTTCAAGGTAGGTCTGGGGTAATGGGCTCCACCCATTACATCCAGAGAGGGGGAGCTGTATGTCAAGCTCCTCCCATTACATCCAGAGAGGGGGAGCTGTATGTCAAGCTCCTCCCATTACATCCAGAGAGGGGGAGCTGTATGACAAGCTCCTCCCATTATATCCAGAGAGGGGGAGCTGTATGTCAAGCCCCTCCCATTACATCCAGAGAGGGGGAGCTGTATGTCAAGCCCCTCCCATTACATCCAGAGAGGGGGAGCTGTATGTCAAGCTCCACCCATTATATCCAGAGAGGGGGAGCTGTATGTCAAGCTCCACCCATTATATCCAGAGAGGGGGAGCTGTATGTCAAGCTCCACCCATTATATCCAGAGAGGCGGAGCTGTATGTCAAGCCCCTCCTATTACATCCAGAGAGGGGGGACTGTATTTCAAGCTCCTCCCATTATTTCCAGAGAGGGGGGACTGTATGTCAAGCCCCTCCCATTACATCCAGAGAGGGGGAGCTGTATGTCAAGCTCCACCCATTATATCCAGAGAGGGGGAGCTGTATGTCAAGCTCCACCCATTACATCCAGAGCGGCGGAGCTGTATGTCAAGCTCCACCCATTACATCCAGAGAGGGGGAGCTGTATGTCAAGCTCCACCCATTATATCCAGAGAGGGGGAGCTGTATGTCAAGCTCCACCCATTATATCCAGAGCGGCGGAGCTGTATGTCAAGCCCCTCCCATTACATCCAGAGAGGGGGGACTGTATTTCAAGCTCCTCCCATTATTTCCAGAGAGGGGGGACTGTATGTCAAGCTCCTCCCATTACATCCAGAGAGGCGGAGCTGCCCATAATAAGACCAAAGATTGCCCATTTGATTTATCTATTTAACCACTATCAACACCAAAAAAACCTCTTAAAACTACATAAAACTTACACAGCAACAGTGGTATTTGTAAAATTACGATGTTTGCTCGTCCGCCATGACAATCTCTGTGAGAAATGCTGCAAGTGGAGGGATACAAACGGTGAAACGGTATTTCATCATCAAAAAAATCAATATAGGTCGACCACTGTGGAAATAAGCTTACATCTTGTGTTTTGCAAAAGAAAAAACGTCAACACATTCGAAACAACATGAAAAAATCACAATGACAATAATTGCATTTTAGATAAATAACCTTGCAAAGAACACAAGCATCTAAACCAATCTCCAAACACTTTATTCAAATCAAACCAGATCCTGACCATTTTTGAACATTTCTCTTCATATTACCTTTAATCACAGAGAAAAACAATTATTAACATGCTTAAAATCAGCAACAGAACTGAACTCTTATAAAAGAACTTCATCAGATCCTCCCTACTAATATACTAATACAACAACCCCCCACACTCACACACACACACACACACACACCCGCCTTAGGCAAGGCAACCGGTCGGTGATGCCTGCCTGCCTGCATGCAAGCCACTGAAATGGGTCATTTTTTAATTAAATACAATATTAATTACTGCGAGCATCATTAACGATATGTGAGATTTGACTAATTAGTGTAATAGTTTTGGAGTCACGCTCATTAAATATGAAAATTACAGCGGTCTGAAGAATCGCTTTCGTGATCAATCTTGTATGGACAGAAGGGAAATGATTTAGAGAGGCGCTTTTATTGTACAATTATCTTCATTACAACTCTGCCATACTTGAAGAGCGAGAGAGAGAGAGAGGCGGGTATCGCGGGGCCGCCCGCTCTGTGAGCAGAAGAGACTGAGATGGAGGCGCTCGGGACGGACGCTGTTTGCTGGATGCGTTCAGTCACGCTTGTTTGGCCCGAGGTGCTGTTCTGATTGGCCGAACCAAGCGGTTCAGATTGACCCTCAATATGCTGTCGGTGCGCGTGATAAATCTGCCAACAACAAGCTCATGTGCAGGTTTCACAACAGGGTTATTAATATAGCTAGTTATCTAAAACTAAAACCATTTAAATGTCAAACATAACAGTATTAAACACTAACAGGCCTTTCCCTTCACTAAAAACCAATAAAATAACAGTTCATTTCAACATTTATTCTCCTCATCCAGTCCTATGCGAAGCATGCTAGGAGCTAGAAATCAAGTTATCAAGTTACGACAACTTAATTTTTTTAAGAATTTCAATTAAAGCAGAAATTAGAGTCTAAGTTAATGTAACAATCAACATTATTATGTCAACAGAACTCACCAAAATAATGTTTAATTAAATCAATAGGCTAATATAGAATTTTTAACTTGTAATCATGCATTTATTTAAAGCTACACTGTGTGATATTTTCCCCCATCTAGCGGTGAAAGCTATATGACCATCCAGTAAATATTAGTTTCTGTTCCTCCCAATTCCGATTTCGTTTTAACTCCTACGGTGGCCGATTTAGTCCAAGATTAACATGGCTTCCAGTTCGATCCAGCAATCCCCCTCTTCACATTCGCCATCGAGTTGTAACGTGTGTGTCCGGGTGAAAAATACGGATAGCTCACTCAACGCAACTGGAGTCGATGCAAACACGGAGGCGATTGGCATCAAACAGCCCGCACTTTATTCCCCGCGGAACCCCCACAAGAGTCCGGCACAAACTCCACTTCCGTCCACAGCATTACCCAACAAAACAACAATAAATGAATGTTAGCAACAGAAGACAGAAAATAATCGGCACACATGGGAGCTCGAGGCGCAGTGCACACACACACACACACACACACACACACACACACACACACAGAACGCAGGTGCTCCAACCGGGGCGAACGCTCTTAAAGGGGCCACACTATTTTCCTACAAAACGCGTTAAACGTGTTAAAACGTGAAAGGCGAAGCTTGAATTTACGGGTATGTCCCTCTTTGGCTAATGTACTTTCAAGATGGAGGGGCAACATGGCGACCCCCGTTCGAACCCCTTACCCGTATGTATTTTCAATGGCATATTATAAACTTACGAGAATACTTTATTACTTGAAAGAAGTAAATATACATTAATGAGCACATATATTTTTGAAAGAACTAAGTGTTTTTAACTAAGAATAAACTAAAAAAGTTACACAGTGTAGCTTTAAGTTATGGTAACAGGACCCCTGAATTTCTTTTTGGACTGCATAAGCAATGCATGGTGTAAAATGCAGTAACGTTTTTATCTTCTAGTAACTTTGACTAGTGCAAAACTGGCCATCTTGTCGAAATTTGTCATCGATGCTGAAGATTTCTCACTGTGCAACATGAAGAACAAAATCTGGATCTGCATCTTACTGTAAAGACGGTGACCTGCAATGGGTAAACATAGCAGAAAATTCAACACTAAATAATTATATTGTCACAGAGTCAAAATGATACTTTTTTGATTTCAATCCCTTCATGGCCACAGGTGTATAAATCAAGCACTAGGCCTGCAGACGCTTCTACACACATTAGTGAGAGAATGGGCCGCTCTCAGGAGCTCAGAGAACTCAAGCGTGGTACTATTACAGAGTTAGTGGGATTATAACAAAGTGGAAGCGATTGGGAACAACAGCAACTCAGCCACGAAGTGAAATCACAGAGCGGGGTCAGCGCATGCTGAGGGTCACAGAGTCAATAGCTCCAGACCTCCAAACTTCTGTGGCCTTCAGATGAGCTCAAGAACAGTGTGTAGAGCTTCATGGAATGGGTTTCCATGGCCAAGCAGCTCATCCAAGCCGTACATCACCAAGTGCAATGCAAAGCGTGGGGTGCAGTGGGGTAAAGCGCGCCGCCACTGGACTGTAGAGCAGTGGAGACGTGTTCTCTGAGTGACCAATCACGCTTCTCTGTCTGACAATCCCATGGACGAGTCTGGGTTTGGCGGTTGCCAGGAGAACGGGACTCGCCTGACTGCATTGTGCCAAGTGTAAAGTTTGGTGGAGGGGGGATTGTGGGGTGCGGTTGTTTGTCAGGGGTTGGGCTTGACCTCTTGGTTCCAGTGAAAGAACTCTTAATGCTTCACCAAGACATTTTGGACAATTTCATGCTCCCAAATTTGTGGGAACAGTTTGGTGAAAAATCCCCATAAACACACTCCTAAACCTTGTGGAAAGCTTTCCCAGAAGAGCTGAAGCTGTTAGAGCTGCAAAGGGTGGGCCGACTCCATATTAAACCCTACAGATGAAGAATGGGATGGCATTAAAGCTCATGTGCATGTAAAAGCAGGCGCCCCAAAACTTTTGTCAATATAGTGCATCTGTTTGTGATTTGTAAACATTCTGCAAAAGTGCTCGATAAATAGTTATTGTCTCCCAAAAGAAAGAATCGACTCCGCCTATACGAGTTGTTTGTGTTTCGAATCCCACTTTTGCATAAGTCCCGCCTATGTTGTACATTGTCCACACGCGCCCAGATTAATATGGTAAAAACAACGTCATTGTTAATGTCTTTAAAGTGTGTACAATCACTGAGCTTTAGAAAGGTCTGGTAGGAGCTGAAGTTCAGTTATGGTAATGGGCGTAAACACGTGCCGTATGCGGTAGACCAATCACAACAAACTGGGCCATCTGACCAATCACAGCAGAGTAATGAAAAAGTAAGTATCGGTATCACCGCTTGTCACGTCAAAATCAGACTTGAAATGGCGAAACATGACGACTGTGGGGTTTAGTGAGCGATCACTGGTCAGCATCGTCGTGTACAAGCTTGACCACAGATGAAAAAAAGACCCATTGAAGCCCACCGGCAACTATAGTGGCCGCAGTGTATAGCTGTCATTTTCCTTCTGTAAGTATTTTTCTAGATATTATCCATGTTTTATATCTCAATGACACACAAGCAAACAACCAAATAATGGTGTTAACTTCCTTCCTGTCACATGAGGCTGCCAACCTCCAACTTCCAGGAAGCATAGCGAAGGCAAACCCTCCCAAAGAAAGGCCATTTTCATGTTACTAATAAGTATTTTTTGTTGACATATATATTGTGGCGGGCAGCGGGGTCGAGGGACCGTGAGGGCGGGACATCATCAGGGAGGAGGCTGCCGCCACCATTTTATTTTGATTAAATGTTTTGAATGTTCGCCGGTTCCCGCCTCCTTCTTCCCGTACGAACAAGCTTTACTACAGTGGTGCCGAAGCCCGGGAGGAAGGAGGGACATGCTGTCGAAGAGCCCTTGCAGCTGAGGGGGATCGCGGTGCCGCGGAGTTCGGGCATCGCGGAGGAGAGAAGTCCGCGAGCGGCTGCCCGAAGCGGTGGTGCTGGAGCGGATGAAGGTCGGTGGGACGGAGAGCTCGCTGCCGTGCCCCTGGGTCGAGGTGGGGTGGCTGCCGTCCGCAAGGGGGCGAAGGAGTCACCAGCGCTTGCCCGGAGCCGGAGCCTGCTGCCGTCCGCCATGATGGGGAGGAGCAGGAAGCGCGGGACGGGGACTCGCTTCCGGCTGCCCTCAGAAGGAGGAGCCACCGTCGGCCGCCAGGGGGCGGAGGAGGCTCGAGCTGTCCACCGAGGCTGGCTGAGGACCGAGCGGCAGTGTGTCTGGGAACCGGACCAGAATTTTTTTTTTCTTTCTCCTCTCTCCACTCTCTCGTCTCTGTCGCTCCTCATGCTCCCCGCTCCGTTCTCTCACCTCGCTGTTCTTACCCCCAGGTCCCACGGCCGCCGTGATCGGCTCCCCCAGGGAGGGGGGGGGGGAGTAGAGCGTTGGGGGTATGTGGCGAGCAGCGAGGCCGAGGGACCGTGAGGGCGGGACGAGGCGGCGCTCATCAGGGATGATGAGCGCCAGCTGTGAGCCAGCGATCTCGGCTCTCGCGGAGGAGTGAGGGAGTATAAAGGAGGAGCGACGACAGTGAGGGACGAGAGAGGACCAGGCCTGGATTTTGTGTTGTGTTTTATTTTAGTTATGTTATGTGTACGCTGCAGTCGTCAGTGAGGGGCTGCAGCTTTTATTTTCATTTTATGTTCATTTGTGTTTGTATGTAGGCGGCAGTCGGCCGCGAGGGGCTGCCGCCGCCATTTTATTTTGATTAAATGTTTTGAATGTTCCCGTCTCCTTCTTCCCGTACGAACAAGCTTTACTACATATATATCCACATAATCGTGAAGGTCTCTAGAATCATCCGAACAAATCTTACAACAGATCTATAGTTTTTTGTACACTTAGTCAAAAGTTCAAGCGGTAACTATAGTTTAGTATATAATGGGGAAATGGGGTTCACTGTGTTAACAGGTTAATAAATCAAGGTTTTTGGTCTTTTTTAGTGCTTTTTGCTTTCATAATATCCCACCTAAAATATAACCTAACCCTTTAACTGACATCTCTACTGTACAGACCTCAATTCGAAAGGGAAAAATGTCATATTTTATGATATTATGTCTTGTAAGGGCCCAAATATTGAGGACCTTCATCCAGTTTGGATGCGTTTCATTCTAATCGGTCAAGGACCCTCATTCTTCTTATGACTAATAGCTTATGATTCCATTATAATGTGGACATAAACATTTACATTATTATATGAAATCACCTTCTACAGTCAGCCATTGAATACTATGGGACTAATGTTTTTGATAATGCGCTGTCGGGGCTGCACTGTGTTCTGCACTGCTCCACCACTTTAAGACAAATGTATGTGTTGTGTTTTCATATTCAAACGATTATAAGATAGATGCATCGACTTTTATACATCATAAATGTGTTCATGAGTAAAGATTGATCTGTTGAAAGCAGTTATTTTGAGTTTGATGCCAAATGTTCTCCTCCTATTTACATTTGACATTGAAGGGGTGCACACAACATATTAATAACTATAGTTGCCGCACAATCAAATACGATTTTCAAGAAAATTTCAAGATTTTCACACTATTAAAATGACTATATGAAACCTTTCAGAAAAATTTGCTCACAAATGGGTTCACTTTGGATAAAAGTGTCTTCAATGAATGAATGTCAATGTAAAAGTGCTTCCAAAGTACAGACACAAACTCTACAGCGTTGACTTTGCTGCACTGTAAAAAGTGGTCATTGTTACTTTAAAGAGCTATTTCTACCCAATTGGACTGATACAAATGTGTTTTGTTGGTATAAATCACCGGTTCAGTGGTGTTAAATCCATTTTTGACTTTAATAAACCAGTAAATGTAGATGTTTTTTCAGAGTGTGTGGTCTAGAGAAAGATCATTTGATCTCGGGAGTGATGAGAAACGGAGATTTCTGATGGCAGACTTCAATATCTCGTGTGTTTTTTGCAGTTCCTCTGATGACAACAGGTTCGATTGTTGACTGCCATCATTTGTGCAGTTTCTCAGACGAACGCGAATCGTGCTGTTGGTTGTGGAAATGGTGTTATTATCGAAACATTTCCCTCTGCGTCTCGCACGAGATCTGAAAAGTTTGTGGTCGGGAGCCGCAGTTCTCCCACGAGTAAAGTGAATCATGGGTGACCTTGTATCTTTGATGTCTTCATTTTAGCATAAATACATCTCCCTGGCGCTCTAAATACATGCAATAATGCTATCGCCTCGGGGATTCGAGTCCACTCATAATATTGTAATGCTCACCTCCAGTCGGGGTGCCCGATAACCAACGCTTTATCACATTTCATTTGTTTTGTATTTTATACGGCCTCTGTCTCTGTGAAACGATTGCACCTGTTTTGATCTGATTAATTTTGTGCGAGCTCAAACAATTATTTCTCATCTTTATCAGTTAAAGGAATCACCCTCCTTTTATGGGTATCATTTATAACAAGCAGACAGCTACCTGTTTATTAGAATTTCAAGCAGCATATCGCCACTGAGATCTTTCGCCGTCCATATTTACATTTCAACTTTGGCTAAACAAGCATGACAAATACACACACACACACACCTCATTTTAATACGGCCCTCTCTCTACCCCGTTCAGACGGCACGGACTTAATGCAGAAGTTGTCGGCTGGAGCGCGAGTCTAGGGACCTGACAGCGTGCCAGAGAAGGGCTTTGAGTCGGCGTTATGCTCAGGATGAGCGTGTTGCCGATTACAGGTGCGTGTCGATCAGTGTGTGTGTGTGTGTGTGTGTGAGAGCGTCTGTTCGTGCGTGTGTGTGCGGACGGCCGACAGAAAGAGGGACAGAGATCGTGACCCCGGGAAATGCAGCCACGGCTCCGAGGCGCAGGCTAGGAATACAAACATATTTGCATGTGCCACGGCCGGAGCCGCATTTGACATCTCAACAGCTGTTAATTATGAATTGGCCTGCCGAGAAGTCGACAGAGCTGTGAATATGCAAAACGAGGAGGAGCGGCCAGGGCCCGTCCAACACACGCGTGTCAACTCCCACCCTGCGCCCGCGGCTCCCGGAAACGTCAATCATTCCGTGTGGCTGCACACCTGAGCTGGGAAACTTCTGTTTTCCACCGCCAAATCAAGAACATACTGTACAAGCAAAGGTTTTATAAGCGCTTCACATCTAGAACCTTTTGGGATTTCAGTTTTGTACAATTCGCTTTAATATGAAAGCTGTACTTTATCATTAGAAACAAACTAAGATACAATCATTCAAGACATTTTTGGCATAAAGGGTTCTTTAATAAGTCGAGAACCCTTTAGAACCCCATTAAATATTATTTTCTTAAGCCCCGTTTCCACCAAAATTACCCGGAACAATTTGTACCAGGAACTTTTTTTACAGGAACTTTGTTTCCCCCAGACTGTCAGGACTTCTGAAATGGAGGACCCAGATGCAGAGTGAACAAAGATCATTTATTGACAGGACAGTTCAACAAGGCACAAGAGGGTAGTGGATGAGTGAGTCCAAACAGCAGGGTCAACGGGGAACAATGACACGACGGATGAGTGCGACTGCTGGAAACAGCTCCAAGATACAGCAGGTTGAAGAACCTCTGAAGACTGACCAGGCCAGGTAGATGGTAGTGGAGAAGACAGGGCAGGACACAATGAAGCAGGGATCCGTAGTTGCTGCTCACACACTCAGAGCCAGTCCAGTTACCAGGCAGAAGGAACCAGCAGGCAGGGAATCCCAGGGAGGAGGCAGGAACTAACACAAGACAACACTCAAGACAACAAAAGAAAACCAAGCAAATAAAAACTGGCGAAACTAGAACACCAGAAACAAACGATAAACTAAATAACTGGAGCTAGAAAAAGGGGAAAACAAAAGAGAAACCAAAATAAAGCCTGGAGAAAACTAGAGCAAAATAAAGATAGAACCTTGACTAAAAATTCAGGAACAAAGGAAACAACTTAAAATAAATAAACTCAAAGCCAAAAATATAGGAGACACTAAATCTCTAACTGACTTGGCAAGATGAACGAGCAAACACTGAATACGTACATACAACGAACCAGCAAAGACAAGAGGGAAAGGAACTCAATATAAAAGGGAAAAGCACATGAGGATCAGGTGAGCACAATTAGTGAAACGAGGACTAAACAAGGGGGCGTGGTAACAGGAAACAAGACAAGAGGGACACACGGCAGACACAAACAAAGACAGAGCCATGTGCTTAGACACAACACAAACATAGAAACATTAAACAAGGACAACACAGACAAGGCTGCCAGGGCAGAACCCTGACACAGACCTGCTACTGCATTTCCACTGCGGTCTAAAGAATCACTTTTGTGGGATACTGTCTGCAACAATAACAAGTGGAGGAGATGCAAGCAGCGCTGCTTTTGCTGGTTATGGATTGGTTTACTAAAGAGGTCATTAACAAAACAGCGGAAAAGAGACGAGCACTGATACTAAAGCGTATTCTGAAAGCTAGATTTAATGTTATTATCAGCCATTACGGACATTGACCGTGCGATTGCTGAGACGAACGCGCGCCATCGGACAGAAAGAGCAAGAATGATATTTACTGAACGCAGAATAAACCTCGCAAGACTTTTGAAAATGCCGGTTGAAATAAAATGCTGCGAGCTCAACCAATCAGCATGTTCAGGGCCCAAGTCCCACCCCCGAAAGTTCCCGAACTTTGAAAAAGTACTACCTCGCGAGCAGGGCCGTTCGGAGGGGGAAATATTTACCCGGAACTTCATTTAGACCCTGCGGTCAAAACACACCGAGTACCAGCCCAAAGTCCCTGGGGAAAGTTCCTGCGGTGGAAACGCGGCTTTAGAGTGTAGAGAGGCAGACACCTCATTTACATGAACCTCAAAGCAAATACTACATTACTTCCCTCCCAGTTGGTCAGTAGGGCTAAGCGATATAAGCCCCTTTCACACAGAGATTCCGGAAAATACACTGAGAATGTGTTTTTTTTCTGATTTGATCATAAACTAGCGCATCGCGAGCCGCTCCACCAATTCTGGAGACGTCACACCCCTTACGGCAGGGGTGTCCAAACTTTTTTAAAGGGGGCCGGATTCGATGTTGTGGACATACCCGAGGGCCGATCCCTTTTCCATTTTATATATACAGTGAGGAAAATAAGTATTTGAACACCCTGCTATTTTGCAAGTTCTCCCACTTAGAAATCATGGAGGGTCTGAAATTGTCATCATAGGTGCATGTCCACTGTGAGAGACATAATCAAAAAAAAAAATCCAGAAATCACAATGTATGATTTTTTAACTATTTATTTGTATGATACAGCTGCAAATAAGTATTTGAACACCTGAGAAAATCAATGTTAATATTTGGTACAGTAGCCTTTGTTTGCGATTACAGAGGTCAAAGGTTTCCTGTAGTTTTTCAGCAGGTTTGCACTGCAGGAGGGATTTTGGCCCACTCCTCCACACAGATCTTCTCTAGATCAGTCAGGTTTCTGGCCTGTCGCTGAGAAACACAGAGTTTGAGCTCCTCCAAAGATTCTCTATTGGGTTTAGGTCTGGAGACTGGCTAGGCCACGCCAGAACCTTGATATGCTTCTTACAGAGCCACTCCTTGGTTATCCTGGCTGTGTGCTTCGGGTCATTGTCATGTTGGAAGACCCAGCCTCGACCCATCTTCAATGCTCTAACTGAGGGAAGGAGGTTGTTCCCCAAAATCTCGCAATACATGGCCCCGGTCATCCTCTCCTTAATACAGTGCAGTCGCCCTGTCCCATGTGCAGAAAAACACCCCCAAAGCATGATGCTACCCCCCCCCCCCCCCCATGCTTCACAGTAGGGATGGTGTTCTTGGGATGGTACTCATCATTCTTCTTCCTCCAAACATGTTTAGTGGAATTATGACTAAAAAGTTCTATTTTGGTCTCATCTGACCACATGACCTTCTCCCATGACTCCTCTGGATCATCCAAATGGTCATTGGCAAACTTAAGACGGGCCTTGACATGTGCTGGTTTAAGCAGGGGAACCTTCCGTGCCATGCATGATTTCAAACCATGACGTCTTAGTGTATTACCAACAGTAACCTTGGAAACGGTGGTCCCAGCTCTTTTCAGGTCATTGACCAGCTCCTCCCGTGTAGTTCTGGGCTGATTTCTCTCCTTTCTTAGGATCATTGAGACCCCACGAGGTGAGATCTTGCATGGAGCCCCAGTCCGAGGGAGATTGACAGTCATGTTTAGCTTCTTCCATTTTCTAATGATTGCTCCAACAGTGGACCTTTTTTCACCAAGCTGCTTGGCAATTTCCCCGGAGCCCTTTCCAGCCTTGTGGAGGTGTACAATTTTGTCTCTAGTGTCTTTGGACAGCTCTTTGGTCTTGGCCATGTTAGTAGTTGGATTATTACTGATTGTATGGGGTGGATAGGTGTCTTTATGCAGCTAACAACCTCAAACAGGTGCATCTAATTTAGGATAATAAATGGAGTGGAGGTGGACATTTTAAAGGCAGACTAACAGGTCTTTGAGGGTCAGAATTCTAGCTGATAGACAGGTGTTCAAATACTTATTTGCAGCTGTCATACAAATCATACAAATAAATAGTTAAAAAAATCATATATTGTGATTTCTGGATTTTTTTTTTGGATTATGTCTCTCACAGTGGACATGCACCTACGATGACAATTTCAGACCCTCCATGATTTCCAAGTGGGAGAACTTGCAAAATAGCAGGGTGTTCAAATACTTATTTTCCTCACTGTATATATTTGTATATATATATATATATATATATATATATATATATATATATATATATATATATATATATATATATATATATATATATATATATATATATATATATATATATATATATGAGCTGTTTTGTTTCTTGGAAACATGACAGATTTGACAAAAGCTTGAGCTGACAGTAGAGTAGCTTGAGATAGGACACAGGAAACTTTCATCAACCAAAAAGTTTTAATGGGTGAAATTTAAATATTATTAGTGAGTTACAACTCTATTCTTATTTAAATTTAATAAGTGCTCTATTTAGATCAGCACAGGTAAAACCACACTACAAAAAATACTTTTCTTACTTAGTACTTCTGTCTTTTTCCAGTCCAAATATCTCAAAGCTCTTAAATCCAGATGCTTTTACTGAGGAAAATTACATATTTTTTCTTGATTCCTGGGGGAAAAAATCTAAATGAAGTGAGTTTTGCTGGAAACAAACTAAATGATCTGCCAATGAATTAGAAAAATAATCTTGTTTCTGTTTGGGACTGAAACCAGAAACAAGATTCCCAACAGAAACATTATTGTTCTCACCCCATTGGCAGATATATTTGCTTGTTTTAACCAAAAACTCACTTCAGTTTCATTTTATTTTCCAGAAAACAAGAACAAATATCTTATGTCGTTTAACTTATCTAGTAAATGCACCTTGATTTAAGAATTTAAATATATTTATAGTAGAAACAAGACAAAAATACTAAATGACAGCATGTTTTGCAGTGCACACAAGGCAAAAAGTAAAAAAATATATAAAAATTTCTATCTAGAATGGCTTTAAGGTATTTAGTCTATAAACATATAAATACAAATGCACAAAACTGCAAGTTTATGACAAAAATAGTCTGCAATTTGGCCTTTATTACTCATTTAATACATGTCTACATTACAAATGAAATACAATTAAATATTAACCTACATTTCTGACAAATTACCACGGTTACAGATAGTGTTACCACGGTTACAGGTAGTGTTACCACGGTTTCAGGTAGTGTTACCACGGTTACAGGTAGTGTTACCATGGTTACAGGTAGTGTTACCACGGTTACAGGTAGTGTTACCACAGTAAACCCATGATAAATGTTGGTGAATTGTTGTTGTTTGTAAAGTATTTGAACTGAATGGGCTGATTTGCAGGTTAGTGTTGTTGATTAAGTCAGTGCAGTTTAACTGGATTTAAATTAAATCAAATCACCGAGAGATTCGCAGCTCGTACCGGAGACCTCTGCGCCGAACTCGAACACTTCTCATTGGCTGTTGTGGGGTCATGTGATCGAGACACTCAGCAGGTAAACACATTTGTTCAGAGTCAGAGCTCGCGAGTTGTAGCGCTGTTTCGTTCCACTTTTGGCGCTGTTTCCCTGGCCTGAAATCTAGCACTGCCACCTTGTGTTGACATCGTGTAACTGCAGGATTTGTAAATTATGCGTGGCGGGCCACATATAATATATTTTAATAGACACGCAGCGGGCCGTTTGAAATTCATCCCCGGGCCGCATTTGGCCCACGGGCTGGACTTTGGACACCCCTGCCTTACGGCATGCCTTTTGTTCACACAGTTCATGCTCAGTTCTGTTTAGTTTCATTGAGTTTTGGTTCTGTTTTCCCTATTCCTGTTTCCCTGTGATCCCGGTCATACGTTGACCTGGTTTCCGGGGCTGCTTTTTTTTAAGTCCAATTTTTTATGCCCTTCTCTCGCTAACTTCCCTCCATCTCGTTATCTTGGATGGATGTCAAGACTAGTGCCCATTACTGGTAGAACCCTTGAAATGTGTTTAAATGGAAAACCTTATTGATCACTTGGAATCCGCAATGGAGCTGATTCATTATTTACAACATTTATTTATTTATTTTTCCTTATGAATTTTTTATGCACCATTCTATAGGCCTGTTTGTATGCTTGGGCTATTAAAAAATTACATATAAACAAATATTAATTCTGAATATAATAATATATTTATATTAAATATAATATATAAAAAAAACTAGGGGTCAAGAGTCTGTCCAAATAAACTTCACTCCACTTGACGAAGTTGAACGCACTTCAAAATGGCGGTGGGGATTTCCCAGAGGGAAGTTCAAGAGTGTATGTCTAAAAGTGGAGTTAAACGTATCCCTAGCATGTGCCAGTATGTTCCCTTAATTACTGATTATGTTGAAATCAATTTACTGGATGGGAGCAAATTATTATAGACCACTGGACTTGAAAGAGATAGTGGATCTCACATGGCAGGAAGCCATTCTTCGTTGTTTGGAATTTGCATATCCCTTATTGATGTCCTCACCCACGACCACCACAGATCCAGACCAAGAGCCCAGCCACCTCGCCCACCGCAAACGGAGAGCTAGAGCCTGCCACGAAGAAAGAGCCAGAAAACCAAGACTAAGGCAACTAGGTGTGTGAGCCGGCTACATCGTCCGTCCTGTGGGGTGCTTGTGGAGTTCGAGAGCATGGAGGAAAGCCCTGCCCACACTCCCACCACTGTGGATGTGTTGTGCTTGGCCTCTGGGAATTATTTTGAAATGGAAGTTTTCCTGGTTCTCCCATCCCCACTAGTCCCAGCCAGCTCGAAATCTCCTGTGTCCCACTTGGTTCCGTCCAGCTCAAAGTCTCCTTTATCTTCAGAGTTCCCATCAAGCCTTCATCTCCCGCCTCCTCTTCCATTATCAGCCAGTTCTCAGCCCCACCTCCGCTGGTTCCCTTCAGCCCCTCAACCACTCTGTGTGCATCTGCCTCGGGCCTTCCAGTCTCCAGCTCCAACTGCTGATCCCATCACTCCACCTTGGTCTGTTGACTCCCCCTTAGCTCCTCCCTCCCTCGGCTCCACCAGATACCATCGTCCTTGAGGCTCCACCAGGCTCCCCGTCCCTCAGACATCACCTTGCCTGCTCCACCCTTTCCCTCTGGATCCACTGTGGTCCTCAGGCCCCTTGGCTCCACCTCCGCCTGTCGCTGTAGCTCCTCCTCTGCATCCAGGACCATCGGTGTTAAGGACTTTTGGTTCTGTTTTCCCTATTCCTATTTGCCTGTATTCCCGGTCATTGTAAGTTGACCTAGTTTCCTAGTGTGTGCCAATATGTTCCCTTAATAACGGATTACGTTCACCTGTTGTTCATTTATTTCCGTTGTTTACCTCTGCATTGCTATGCATTTTTCATGTTTCTTGAATTCTATGTTAAATAAATCTTTACTGCTGCGTATAGATCAACTTTATTTTTGCAACCCATCAGTGACAGTGGTCTTATAAACGTGTTAATGGTTCCATGGCATGAAATGTTCATTTTATGAGGTTTTTCAACATTAATATGAGTTCCCCTAGCCTGTAAATGGTCCCCAAGTGGCTAGAAATTTTACGCTTAGTAAACCCCTTACCCTAACCCTAACCCTAACCCTAATTTGACGCTTTTCATATGATAGGAAAATATAAAAAAATAATGCTATAATCAACACTTACTCGTAACTCGTTCATCTCCTGTAATGGTACATTACATGTGTTACAAAGTTGGTAGAATAATGATGAAGACGGGCTCGGCGTGACTGGGACTCGTTTACGTGACTGTTTATTCAGAACTCTCAGATACAAACAAAATAAACTCGCGCTGACAGCACTCTCACAACTCAGTACAATATCACTTTGTTAGCAATCTCTCCGTCTCTGGTCCACTAGTGATATCCGGTTCACGAACGAATCATTCTTTTGAACCGGTTCTTTTTAGTGAACCAGTCGAACTAGTTCACCAAATCGGACTGAATCGTTCTAAACAGTTCGCGTCTCGAGTCAGCACTGATCCATCATTTACTAAAGTTACTAACTTTCTGACATGAGTGACAGCCCCTCCGACTAGAAATAAACGAATAACCTGAAGTATATGCTAGTAACTACAACAGTTCACTGAACTGAGACGTGCTGAGAGAACTGATGAGAAGTGACATCCGTCTGTCTGGCAGGCTTGTGCCTCGTAGACCTCGTTAAACCACGCCCCCTCTGCTCATTTCAAATGCAAAGATGTCAGCCAATCACAACAGTGGGCGTTTTTACTGAAGTCTCACAGCAGACACGCCCCTTGAAACAGGGAGTTCAGCCAGAGGGCAAACATCAGTATAGAAAAATATTTAATTTCTAAATTATGACATTTTATGATGTAAAAATCATACTAACAATATAAGTACACCTCAGAATACATTATAAAATAAAATAAAAAACCCATGCCATAGGACCTTTAAGATTAAACTTTATACATACAAATTTCATCTTACACACACACACATACATTTATTGTATATACAGAGTAAAAAAGGTAAAAGGTGCATTATAGCTCTAACTGCGAGTTTCCTCTGCATAAAGATGCAAATTTGCATATGTACGGCTGGTTAATCAGAGGTCTGTAATCTGGGTCTGTATTAAACGTATTTATTGTGTTTGAACTTGTTTTGAGGATGGCATACTTGGCATTGCTCGAGGGTCTTGCTGCGCATGCTCTCAGGTGTGATAGTGTGTTTAGAGAGCATCATGTTTGTTGAGAGCGATGAAAGGAAAGGGTGTGCGGCAAGCCCTTTTATGGTCATGGTTTGGGCGTGTGTTATGTAAATTTATAATACTTGGGACACTCTCAAACTTGCTCATTTTGAATACTCCAAATCCATTAACATTCGAATAACATTAATGAACAAAAACAAATACATGTATTGTGAATTAATAAATATGAATAACCTGCGCAATTATCAGTGAATGAGACGCAGTGTGAGTATCCTGATGATTTCAATGCACTTTGTTTGCCAAGTTATGCGAGTCTGGGAGCGATTTAAACAATTATGTTAAGACCTATAGTTGGTCAATCCAGTCTTAAAAATAGGTTCCAAAATGTTTTGTTTTTTTCCATAGAAGAACCTTTTTTGATTCTCCAAAAAAAAAAAAAAACTTTGAAAAAACACTGAAAACTTTTCAGTGAACAGTTCTTAAAATAACCACTTTGGTTCTAGTTCTTAGTTTGAAGAACATTTAAAAAATCTAAAGAACCTTTTTCCACTGAAAAGAACCTTTTGTGGAATGGAAAGGTTCTCTGGATTATGTTATAGAAGTGAGACTCGTTTACTGGTGGCTCATTTCAGGCAGTTCACAACCGCTTCTTTCTTTTGGGAGACAAAAACATTTATCTGCACTTTAATCTCTGAGTCCTTTTACATTCACAAACAGCTCTATTACACACTACATGAAAGGGAATATCCCAAAAAGCATAATACAGGCATTTTAAAGGTTCTTCATGGAAGCAGCGGTGAGAAGTAAAGTTCACACATGACGATGTTTGTTTTTATTACACTTCACCAAAACCACACTACAAAAGAGCCAAAGAATGTACAACCCAGAGACCCTTGAGATTATTGTGACATTAGAACAATATATCTGGATATGAGAACATATGTATAAAACTAAGCTAAACAACAATCTCCCAAATATCTTCTCCTTTCATTAACCCTTAAATGCATACCTTGGGTCTTTAGCAACCCGGGACGTCACTCACTACTCTCCTCCTCATTAATTTTTTAAAGTTAGACATTAAAAAATTAATACATTTATAAAATAATGCCTGTTTTTCCTTTTTTTATTTGTAAATTAGGGTCCCTAACGACCCAAGGTGCGTAAAGGTGCGTTCACACCGGACGCGATTTGCGTGATTCGCGTGAATGATTTACATGTTAAGTCAATGCCGAGACGCGAAATGGCATTCTGCGGCGTGATTCGCGCGAATGAGGCGGCGTGATTCGCGCGATTGAGGTGGCGCGAATGACGCGAATTGAGCGTTTTGAACGCGCGATTCGCGCGAGTGATTTACATGTTAAGTCAATGCAGAGACGGTAAATGGCATTCTGCGGCGCGATTTGCGCGAATCGCTCAAGTTGAAAAATCTGAACTCTGGCGGATATTTCGCACCGCGTTAACCAATCACGAGCTTGCTCTAGTAGTGACGCATTTACAAGCGGAGGCAGAAATCCTAACAACAATGGAGGACAAGATAATCGTGGCCGTATGTGGATTCCCGGAGCTGTATGATACATCATCCTATCACTAAAGGAACAGGAATAAAAGGAATAAAGGAATAAAAAGGATCTGTCACGACCGTCTGAAGGAAACTGAGGTGAGGACTCAAATGCAGGGAACAAGATGAATTTATTATAAAAATAAACATAAACACAAACCAAAAAACCCACAAGGGGGAAAACATAACATAATTGGAACAAACAACATACCAAAAAATCAGGGAGCGGATCACAGGGAAGGGAGACGTAGACCAGACATTACAACGTAAGCACAAGGACTGAGAACACAAGGGAACTATATAAAGGGGAAGAAATCAGGAGGGAACAGGTGGAAGAAATCAAACACTAATCAGATAACAAGGGGGAGGGATCAGACAAAGACCTGAGCACAGCCCAAAACAACAACACACCACATGTGCTCCACAAGACAGGACAGACATGTGACATTACCCCCTCCTTAAGGAGCGGCTACCAGACGCTCCACAAGAACAGGGCGGGACCAGGAGGACAAACCAGGAAGGAACAGACCAGGGCGGGACTGGAGGGGCAGACCAGGAAGGGAAGGGGGAAACAGACCAGGAAGGGAAGGGGGAAACAGACCAGGAAGGGAACGGGGAAACAGACCAGGAAGGGAACGGGGAAACAAAAAGTTCAGGCGGCCAGGGCGGCCCGCGGAGTTCAGGCGGCCAGGGCGGCCCGCGGAGTTCAGGCGGCTCAGGCACTGGAACAGACACCACCGGCTCAGGCACTGGAACAGACACCACCGGCTCAGAAACAGACACCACCGGCTCAGGCTCAGGAACAGGCACCACCGGCTCGGGCACTGGAACTGGCACCACCGGCTCAGGAACTGGCACCACCGATTCAGGAACAGACACCACCGGCCCAGGAACAGACACCACCGGTCCAAGTGTGTGCGTAGCCCACACACACCACATGGCTGTGGCCATAATGGCCAGTGTGGCGGTCACTGAGGGCTCAGGAACAGACGCCTCCGGCTCCGGAACAGACACCACCGGCTCAGGCACTGGAACAGACACCACCGGCTCAGGCACTGGAACAGACACCACCGGCTCAGAAACAGACATCACCGGCTCAGAAACAGGCACCACCGGCTCAGGCACTGGAACTGGCACCACCGGTTCAGGAACAGACACCACCGGCCCAGGAGCAGACACCACCGGTCCAAGTGTGTGCGTAGCCCACACACACCACATGGCTATGGCCATAATGGCCAGTGTCGCGGTCACTGAGGGCTCAGGAACAGATGCCTCCGGCTCCGGCTCAGGAACAGACACCACCGGCTCAGAAACAGACACAGAAATAGACACAAGCATAGGCACAGACTCAGGAACCGACACTGGCTCCGGCTCAGGAACAGGCACTGGCTCCGGCTCAGGAACAGACACTGGCTCCGGCTCAGGAACAGACACTGGCTCCGGCTCAGGAACAGACACCGGCTCAGGAACAGACGACACTGGCTCCGGCTCTGGAACAGACGACACTGGCTCCGGCTCTGGAACAGACGACACTGGCTCCGGCTCTGGAACAGACGACACTGGCTCCGGCTCTGGAACAGACGACACTGGCTCCGGCTCTGGAACAGACGACACTGGCTCCGGCTCTGGAACAGACGACACTGGCTCCGGCTCTGGAACAGACACCACCGGCTCAGGAACAGGAACAGACGACACTGGCTCCGGCTCTGGAACAGACACCACCGGCTCAGGAACAGGAACAGACGACACTGGCTCCGGCTCTGGAACAGACGACACTGGCTCCGGCTCTGGAACAGACACCACCGGCTCAGGAACAGGAACAGACACCACCGGCTCAGAAACAGACACCACCGGCTCAGGCTCAGGAACAGGCACCACCGGCTCAGGCACTGGAACTGGCACCACCGGCTCAGGCACTGGAACTGGCACCACCGGCTCAGGCACTGGAACTGGCACCACCGGCTCAGGCACTGGAACTGGTACCACCGGCTCGGGAACTGACACCACCGGTTCAGGGACCACCGGAACAGGGATCACCGGAACACGGTCCACCGGAATACGGACCACCGGAACAGGGACCACCCAACCTGGCATGGAGGGAACCTTTCTCCTCCTCCTCCGTTTACGTACCACTGGCCTCAGATCCACCGGAACTGGGGCTACCGGAACACGATCCACCGGAACAGGGAGCCTATTGGCCTCCTCAGTGAGACGAGCCCACCACGCAAAGCACTCCAAAATGTTCATACGTGGTGGGACCGTTTCCTGCTGAGTCCTCTGCATGGTGCTTACGTTCTGTCACGACCGTCTGAAGGAAACTGAGGTGAGGACTCAAATGCAGGGAACAAGATTAATTTATTATAAAAATAAACATAAACACAAACCAAAAAACCCACAAGGGGGAAAACATAACATAATTGGAACAAACAACATACTAAAAAATCAAGGAGCGGATCACAGGGAAGGGAGACGTAGACCAGACATTACAACGTAAGCACAAGGACTGAGAACACAAGGGAACTATATAAAGGGGAAGAAATCAGGAGGGAACAGGTGGAAGAAATCAAACACTAATCAGATAACAAGGGGGAGGGATCAGACAAAGACCTGAGCACAGCCCAAAACAACAACACACCACATGTGCTCCACAAGACAGGACAGACATGTGACAGGATCTTGCTTGGAAGAAAGTGAGTTATTGTGAGCCATTGTGAGCCAAGTGAGCCATTTCACAACGAGACTGGAGCAGAAAAAAAGAGCCAGAGCCAGCGGCAAATGTGAGAAGGACTAGCCGAGGAAAGGCGGGTCTCGCCGGGTAAACGAGCGCGGAATGCCACTGATCGCCTGGATCTCACAACTCCGAATACGCCAGATAAAATGCTCAAATAGGCACTCTTTTTATAAATTAACCACAGATTTGAGCTTTAAACAACTATATTATCGCCTGAAAAAGTCTTTAAACTACGTTTTGTCACACATTAATAGTAGTATTTTTTACAAAAAAGACGTCAAGTGACCGAGACGAGCTGGCTCATATAGGCTCATATAGAAGCCCCTCCCATGACGCGAATTCGCGTCTGTTGTGTAGTTGTCACACGCGAATTTCATGCGCGATTCGCGCAAATTTCACACGCGAATGAAGCGAGTAAACTCAAAATGTTCAAGCGTCCACTTTCGCGCGAATCGCGTCCGGTGTGAACGCCACATAAGATTGTACGTATATTTGTTTCTGCACAATAATAATTGAATCTTTAATGATGGAATAAGTGCAATTCACCTTTATTCCTCAAGGTGGGGATGACTGATACACAATGATGAGGTGTTGTTACACTCATAGTCACCGCAGGCAGAAAACAAAACAATAAGTATAATCTACAAAACTTGAAATGGCTCAGCACTGAACGCAATCAAATATTAGTGTCACTGATGGTGGATCGGATGAAGAAGCTGTCAGCGATCACAATATTGATTCTGAAGATGTTGAAAAAGATCGTTTTGAGAATATGTTTGAGATGGTGAATATGAGCCATATAATCATGGGCATCGGAAGCAAAAAAAAAATGTGGGTGGGTCCTCTTTCAGAACAATTTTACTGGAGCAGATGCCGTTTACATTAAGTACAAATATACCGCCTTGTTTCCTAAACGTCTGGTTGGGAAAGACAAAATTACGGAAATCACTGTATCATTTAGAGTGGAAATAGTGCAGAATAAGATGCATGGCATCAAGTTTTGATGCAAATCGAACCTTGGTTCGAATCTGCCTTTTGCCGAACTCCCTCTACTCCATTTTCCTATCACATATCAGATCGGAAAGGCATTTATTTTAAATACAAATGTTTATATTAGAATTAAAATGTAATATTAGAAAAGTGGAAATAAAGCGTCTAACGTGTTCAATAATAAGTGTTTATCGGTCAGGGGTAGATAAACAGACGTGCTGAATTAGAGACGATAAAAGTCGATAAAAAGTCCAATATCATTGATCGTAAAAAGTACGATCTCGCACTAGCTCCGCCTAACAATGCCTGGTTGGGCCAAACCAGATTTAAAAAAGCGTTCAAATTCAAAAATCTTCAGTTGTGCAATCAGTAAAGCGTTTGGCAAAAGCATCTTGATTTTGACGCGATTGACTGGGTTCGATTACGCCTTGTGCAGAGTTTGTTCTTATCTCTTTTTTCATCACAAATCACACCAGAAATGCATTTCCTTTAAATACAAATTTAGAAAATGTTCTAAATGTGGAAATAAAGTGCCTAGCGAAATGTTTAATAATAATAAAAGCCTTTATTGGGTAGGGGTCGGTGTAGGGAGGGCTTTTATTGTTCCATTAAGGCAGAATCCATTTAATAATTTCAATGAATATAATCATTTACACTCAATGTTATTTTTACATCCTGTTAATGTACAATACTGAGGTGCAAATAGTATGTATCTGTCAAAATAAAGTATAAATGACATGTCATTACTATTCACACATATTGCAAAGAACTGCTACTTTTATATGGTGTTGAATATAACAACTTATATCTAATATATCAACTTAGTATGCTATTTAACTTAGTAAATAGCATCTACAGCTATTTGCACTTAGTGCAAATATCATCTATAGCTAAGAAAATATGTTATTTCCACATGCCAAAACATAAACTGAACCCTTCCAAGCTCCAAAAGATAAAAAAAATATGCTTTATTTTACTCTTCTGTAATTGTTATCAGGAGAGTTTTGTATTATCGCGACGCATTCGTGTTAGATATGGATCCGGGTCATGCATTTTCATGTTTAGTTTTGATTAAACAACCCTTTATAACGTTATAACGAGATACTGTATTGTTAACAAGATATTATATCGATATTATATAGCACAGTACTGTACATATTGAGCAGTAGTGATGTTGGGTTCTTGAACGAATCCTTCTTTTAAGCCAGTAACCGCTTCCTAGAATCAAACCATATCACTTCTCATTCACTTCTTCTTAAGTCGGACATGACGGAAAAGCATTTCATCTCTTAGGTTTGATTCGTTCACTTTGAACTGGTTCTTTGTTTTTTTGGCTCTATCTGGTCAGCTTCAGAATCTCTTCCACCGATCCCAATCAAACGTCCTACTAAACGAGTCAGCCGTCTGCTTTATGCCTAGAGAAGATCACGGCAGGCTCCGAGGGCCGAGGTTGCGGTGGGTCTGGGCCTTTAATGCCAAGAGTATCTCTGGGAATTTTAATTAATTTCCCTCCCCCAACCGCTGAATCTGCGGTAATATTCCCCCCAAGGACTTTTATAAATTTCATCATTAATAAAATCGGACATTCAATTAGTCCCAAAATCCAGATTGCCAACTGTTTCATAACAGTTGTGCTATGATTTCCCCTTCTTTGTTATAAGTTATAGAAGGAGGAGAGGTGGGGTGCTGAAAGTTAAAACTAATTTCATTAATCTAATTGTCATCACTTCAAACCATCTCTTAATTAGCACAAATTAATATGATTAATCACAATAATGACAAAGACTCATTCAATTACAGCTTGTGAATGGCGAGGGGGTGTGCTCGGGGTGATACGGGCGGGAAAACGGGGAGGAATCAGCCAAGCCGGTCAGGATTCGTCCTGATTATTCTAATAACGGACAGGTTATCATTCACCCTCGCTCTTTAATAAGCCGAGAAGAGCCACTTTGTCACTCCTGTTTTGTTCTTGGCCTCACAAAAGCTCCATTTTGAGCCCATTTGCAGAGAGCCGCCTGATTTGACGCAGTGAAACGAAGTGGCGGCTCTACAAGCCTTGAACAAACGTCGATATTGTTCACATTTATATTGTGAAATATGTCCCTGTCTGTCATGACAAACAAATCGCAAATGTCTGCGCTTCAATGGGGTGAAGAAGTCAAGCTAGAGAGGTGAACAAACTCCTGCTTTGGTCCTGTAATGTTTGCGCTCCAGAAATGAAGGATCTTTACTTTTAAGCAATATCACACAATTTTGAATGTTTTATAATGTTTTCATTTGAACCTGTTGTGCAGCTCTTTGTTTGACAAAAAACGAAAGGAATTATTTAATGTTCTTTTGATCAGATTTTGAAATCGCTAATGTTTTATGCCTTCATTTGATTGTTTTTGTAATACATTTCTATTAAATCATAAACCCAGAAAAACTAGAAATTCTGAAAAAATAAAACATTTCAAAGAGTCCTATTACTGTAAAAATTGAAATAAATGATTCAATTATTAAAGTTTTATTCATTCAATTGACTATGCTTTTTGACTATTAAAATCGAATCCAGAAAAATAAAAATGGAAAACACGTTAAAGGCACAATATGTAATGTTTCAGCATTAAAAATATAAAAAATCACTATATCTATGTTATATATTTTTTAAAGTTGTGTGTTTACATTATCCCGACAGTTCCAATTAACTTCTAAATCCAGAGAAATTAATATTTTAATTCAAAGACACGGACCGTGTCTTTATTTCCGTTATGTCGCCCGTCTATCACGTCATATCCGCGTTTGCGTCTTCCTTCGGAACTCGGCGGAACCGCCAAACTCAAAGAGGAACCATGACAGCCGTACGATAATGGATCATGACTACTCTTTGCCTGTACGTTCTGCCAGCTCAACAAAGCGCAAACGTACGGGTGAAAAAAATGACCCGAGAAGATTTTGGGACAGTAGAAGAAGCAAGAGACGTGTAAACCTTGGAGAAGCCTTTGAAAGATGGCGAAATCTTCGTGACAAGCTCGGACTGCAGAGAGATGCTGATCTCGCTTGCGTTTTAATAAACAGGTAAGTTAAGTAACCATTCAGCTAACATAATATTCATATAATCATAGCATGCTGTATGTTTGCATATTGCATAGCGATCTTGACCACATTGAGACGCGTTTTGCTGAATACGTATACATTTTGTATTGTATCGGCGTTTCAAACACACACAATGACACCTGATTCGGCTTATGAAACCTATAACTATTACAATTACATGTGATGAAACATGTTTTGTAGCGAAAAGAGTCTGGACAACATCTCTCCAGGACGAGGGTAGTAGATGCCTGATCTAAACGTTAGTAGCAGCAACTCAAGTTGATAGACAGAATGTTCGACAAGCGCGGATGCCATGTCAACATACCTATAATTTGAGTCACTTAAATTATGATACGCGGTTAATATGTCAACATACCTATAAATCACTCAACTTATAGGTATGTTGACATAGCGACCGCCCGCACAACATTCTGTCTCACACATTAGCTAACGTTACTGATAAGTTACTGATGAGCTAACGGTAGCTCGCTGCTATTTAATTAGATTGATTACATAAAGTGAAAAGCCATAACTAAACGTAACAACAATAGAGATGTAATATAACAATACTTTACCTTGTCAGTGAACATGTTTTCTGCTGGAGATGCCAGATTCGCTGGTTGACAGTGACAATGACAACAACTCCCATGAGCCCACGCACTTTCCCGACGTCATCAAAGTACGTCTGTTGTTATTATTTTGAATGAGTGACCCCTAGTGGCCAAAAAATACATACTGCACGTTTAAATGGATTTCAAAGGGCCCTAAAAAATAATACTTTTGTTAACCTTTTGATAATTTGTAGTTAAATTGTAGTTTAACAACACATTATTAGCTTAAAGATTTCAATTAATTAAGCTTTTTTCAATGGGACAATTTATTTTAACCATTAAAGTAGAATCCAGAAAAAATTTAACGGATTGTGGGAAGGATTGATAGGGTCCTACCAAGCGGCTCCTCCCGCAGTTTCTCCTGAAGCCGATACGGAAGTGAGTTAAACTGCAGTTCATGGACTGGCCACTAGAGACAGACTCCAGAAGGAGCAGAATCTCATTGACAGTCCTTCCAGAAAAATTTGGCTTTTTTTGTGATTGTTGCGGGCAAAAATCCTTGATTATGCGGCATGTTTTCTTAAAAAACGCAATGAAAAATGCGGGATATTTATGCAATTTCATGCGATGAAAAAAGAGAAAAAAGCACTACATCACAGAAAGTGCTGGAAATATTTAAGTTCCCATCTTGTTTTATTGAAGACCTTAATAAACACACGGCTCAAATTGATAAAACATTGAGTCAAACAAGTTCTGTAGCTTTACAAAAGGAATATGCTACAACTTCTGAAGAGATGAATAAATAACTTCCTGTTTTACAGAGGTAGCTTTACAAAACAGACATTTGATATAACGACTAAATAACGACTTATATAGTGATGACCGATTTCAAAACACAGCATCATGATGCTATCAAACTATCGCGTGTCAAACTGCTGAAATACGTGACTTTGGTGATCCAAACCGCTGAATCGACTCATTGATTCATAACGCTCCGAACCGCTGAATCGACGCACTGATCCATAACGCTCTGAACCGCTGAATCGACTCACTGATTCATAACGCTCTGAACCGCTGAATCGACTCACTGATCCATAACGCTCTGAACCGCTGAATCGACTCACTGATTCATAACGCTCCGAACCGCTGAATCGACTCACTGATCCATAACGCTCGTAACCGCTGAATCGACTCACTGATTCATAACGCTCTGAACCGCTGAATCGACTCACTGATTCATAACGCTCCGAACTGCTGAATTGACTCACTGATTCATAACACTCTGAACCGCTGAATCGACTCACTGACTCATAACGCTTCAAACCGCTGAATCGACTCACTGATTCATAACACTCTGAACCGCTGAATCGACTCACTGACTCATAACGCTTCAAACCGCTGAATCGACTCACTGACTCATAATGCTTCAAACCGCTGAATCGACTCACTGACTCATAACGCTCCAAACCGCTGAATCGACTCATTGATTCATAACGCTCCAAACCGCTGAATCGACTCATTGATTCATAACGCTCCAAACCGCTGAATCGACTCACTGATTCATAACGCTCCAAACCGCTGAATCGACTCATTGATTCATAACGCTCCAAACCGCTGAATCGACTCATTGATTCATAACGCTCTGAAGCTTCATGATGCTGTTCTGAAATCGGTCATCACACCGGTCTTTTGCTGTTATTTTTGTTGGCCAATGGGAGTTTGCGCTTCATCATGGTTTCTCTGATATCTATGGTTTCTCTGATATCTATGGTTTCTCTGATATCTATGGTTTCACTGGTATCTATGTTTCTCCGCGGGGTTTGCAGCTTTTCGATGACGATCGCGTCGGGTAATTACGTCACTTCAAAGCGTTCCCATGGCAACAGGGGGAAATGGCGGCTCTTGTGTGAAGTAAACAAACATTTTTCAACTTTCTGCTAATACATATATGTGACTTTTTTTGCAACGAAAATGCGCCGCATATTTTGCACGCAGAAATAGGCAATTTATGCGGCGAAAGTGCGGCGTATTTGAAAAAATGCGGCCCCCGCATAAATATGCAGACTTTGGCTGATTATGCATTAAATCACGCGATCGCATAATCGCGTTTTTCTGGAGGGACTGCATTGAGCTTGTGTTAAAATGCCCAGCTTTACAGCAGAAGAACACATGTTTACAGTCTGGGACAAACTGTGCTTTTGCTCTGTACGGCTAATGTTGCCCTTCATGACGACTGTGAGGGGGGGAATTATTTTATAACTCATTCGTTTACATTATATAAAGCCTTAAAGTTCTGCATAATTAAGGGCGTGGCCACTTTGAGTGACAGGTGGATTGCCGTTTGTCTGCTGTCTGTTAGTCATCACGTCACCTTAGCCCCGCCCACGTCCCGCCTCTTTGCCCATTTTCTGTTATCCGAGAGTGGCGCGCTGACAAGATGGCCGACTTTACGCTTCAGAACTGCTCTTCAGAATCCTATGGGTGACTTCACGGACACCCATATTGTTTTACAGTCTATGGGTCCTACAAATCACTCAAAGCCACTGAACTTAACTAACCAGCGGTGCGTTTCCAGAAGCCAACTATGATCGCAAGTTTCTTCATTACCAACACAACAGCGACCATATTTGGCTAGTGATGCTTTTGGGAAACGCACCCCAGGAGGGCAGGAGCATGCCATCGTTTGTAATAACAGGGAGGTAACGTCTGCTGTCCTTCAGTCATTTGGACTTATTTAGTGGGAAATGAAGCGACTTGCCTATCGTTCAGCTGAGATCAACTTAGTTCCTGCCCCCCATTATAGTGAATGTGAAGATCTTTCAAGACACCCAGAGAAAACATTCATACACTGATATCAAATGACCTGCTGCGGAGTCACAATTCGCTCCCCAGGTGGGAATATAAAATGTTTTTTAAGATCTAGCTGCAGATATTACAACACTGAGAAATTGAGCTGACTAATGTTTACTAGCAACTGCACTGCATGAGGACAGTCATGACTTTGCGGCCTCACGACGGACTGTCCCATTTTTGTTGTGTTCTTTACCGATTGGCTTCAGCGCCTCCGGTATTTCAGAAGATGATGACGATCATCCTGACTGGCTTGTCAGGGGTTGAAAATCACCTGGATAACATTATCACCCATGGACGTGACATGTCTATGCACACCGAAGCACTACAAGTGAGCTTGCAATAACTAAAAGCTGCTGGCTTCCAGATCCCGGCAAACCAGTCTGCTGTTTTTAGGTCATACTGTTTCAGCGGAGGGTCTTCTTCCTGATAAATCACGTGTGCAAACAATTCAAAATGCCTCTGTTGATTATCTGTCATGTTTGTCCTTACCTGCTTCTCCTGCAGGTAATGCTGTTGCTCTAGCTCTTGTTGATGATGTTGATGAGGAGTTTGTTGCTTTTCTATCTGTCTGCTGCTGCTGCTGCTGATGTTGATGCTGCATGTCTTTCTTGCCCTGCTCTAATCAAACTTTGTACACAGATTTCTAATGGGCGACCTCCTTCACCCAAGGGACTAGACATTGAGTTGTCGCCATACTATAAACTGCGTCTGGAATTGTCTATTCAGGACAACTTTGTCTTCAATCTGTGCTGGTCTCTGTCTCCTCTCTGTCTCCTCTCCCCCAGTCTCCTCCTCCCTCCTCTCCCCCCTCTGGAAGTCTCCGCTCCTTCCTCCCTCGGCTCCGCTTGGGACCATCGTCCTTACAGCTCCACCAGGCTTCCACGTCCCTCCGGCTTTGCCTTGGTCAGATGTCATTCTGCCTGTACCATGTACTTCCGAGCAAAGGACATTGTGGTCTCTGTTGGTGGTCAGGGATGGACAGCTCCACTAGTGTTCATTTCGTTAACGAAAATATGATGAAAATGACGAGACTAAAATGTAGTTAAAAAAATAAAAACTTGACCAAAGACTTTGGGGGGAGAGGAGACTTCCAGCGTTCATGCTTGCAGTTGCCAGATTTCAATAATCCCCCAATCAGAGCTTTTCTGATATAAGAACACATATTATATCCTGTGTTTTACTTAAACATTGCAATCTGGCAACCATGTGCACGCAAGCTCTCTCTCTCTCTCTCTCTCTCTCTCTCTCTCTCTCTCTCTCTCTCTCTCTCTCTCTCTCTCTCTCTCTCTCTCTCACGCGGATGATCTGAAAACACCACTTAACAAGTAAGCTGCATTTCATCATCTCCATTTGAGATTTTCTGCTTAAATTAAAGTGTTATTCTGCCGGTCTGTATTCTGTCACGACTCACGAGCAGCTTTTTGTGTGAGTAAATCTGCCATCAAACCTTCTCAGTGATGAACTGTAATAAATCCAAGCATGGATCCCTCGACTATTTGCGATTGTGTTTGCTGAATAACTGCACTCATGCAGTGAGTCTTTATTTGCAGTTGTTTTAATAGAAAAACATTATAGTAATGTGGAAGTTATTTTACCAGTAGGCCTATATTATAAATAGCCTATAATAAATGATTAAACTAGATGAGGTCAAATAAACCATGCACATAGGTCGACATTCTCCTGATTTGTGCTTATATGTGAAAGTGCAACAATTATGATGAAATGTAAAAAATGACGACAATCATTGTGATTATAATTTTGAGCTAAATAATCAGGATTATCAATGCAGAATGACGAAAATGTGACAAAAAGTGTTCATTGACGAAAACTAGACTAAAATGCAAGGCATTTCGTAGACTAAAACTTGACAAAAAAAAAACAGGACAAGGTTGACACAGGACTAAGGCTAAGACTAAATAAAAAAATAGCTGACGAAATTAACACTAGGCCCCACATTGGCTCCTTCCTCCCTCGGCTCCGCTTGGGACCATTGTCCTTACAGCTCCACCAGGCTTCCACGTCCCTCCGGCTTCGCCTTGGTCAGATGTCATTCTGCCTGTACCATGTACTTCCGGGCCTTCAGCTGCACTTATTCCCTCTATCCCAGGGGTCTTCAAACTCGGTCCTGGAGTGCCGCTGTCCTGCAGAGTTTAGCTCCAACCCCAATTAAACACACCTGAACCAGTTAATCAGTGTCTAACTAGGACCTTGTAAGACACTGATTAGCTGGTTCAGGTGTGTTTAATTGGGTTTGAAGCTAAACTCTGCAGGACAGCGGCCCTCCAGGACCGATTTTGGACACCCCTGATCTATCCCTTTGGCTCAGTAGGGCTCCGCCTTGGTCCTCAGTCCCACCGGCTTCACCTCAGTCCTCTGGCACCCTGGCTACACCTTGGATGCTAATCGGATGCCCAGGTTCATGGTGCCAGATATAGTTGGGTCATTTGACACTGCTTCATCCGACTGCAGGTTTGCTGTGACGATGGAGGATTGCTGTTGCAAGTGGCCTGAAGTCTCCTTTACTCACAGTGTCATTTCTGTGGTTTCGTATCTGTCATCAGTCTTCAGCCACCATGGAAATCCAATGAGTATTGTTAGGCGTTTCTCAATACCAAGTATTTAATTTTCGGACTTGCATCATTGGCAGTACAGACATGGCAAGTTTGACTCAGGAGAACGAACTCCTGAGGACGCGAGGACGCAAGTCTGATAATTCTGCAAATCACTCACCTAGTTATCTGTATGTATATTAACAATTTAAAACGCCACCCTGCCTCGTTTCGTTTTCATTTTAAAAATTTTAAGCATATTAACAGCCACACAAATGTGGTTCAGGTAAGGCTTACATTGAATATCTTCACTCCATGTATATTTATTACAAAAATATATATAAAACACAACCCTGCCTCTTTTTGTTTTCATTTTTAAAATATGAAACATTAATATGTGGTTCAGGCAATATGTGCTCTGATTATCTTCACTATAATAAAAGGAAATATAAAACACAACCCTGTCTCTTTTTGTTAAATGTCAGTTTTAATGATCAATATCCATTATAAAAGTATAAGTGTAAATTATAAGAAGCTATACAATAAGAAATAAATAATTAAACAAATCAGTCAAACATACAAAGTCAGCGCTCTAGTACAAACTGTAAAGTTAAATAATTGCAACTTTCTCACAATTCTGAGAAATAAAGATTTGCAAGCAATAAACTCGGAATTGTGAGAGAGAAAAAAAATCTGAATTATGAGTGATTATTACCTATTACAAGTCGCTATTACCTTTTTTTAATTTTTATTTTGTGGCAGAAACAAGCTTCCATAGATTGCACTTACCTTATAAATGGTACTAAAATATTATTATTATTTATTTATTTATGTTTATTTTTATGTGGCACTATGGCAGCACCATTGCTTTCATTGAAGTACTGTGGACTACCATCAAGTTTATTTGTTGTATGAAAATGGAAATTATTCAGTACTTCTGTACGGTGATGGTGAATAGTTAAGAAGGGGAACACTGTAAGAAAGGGAACATTTCAGAAAATGGAAAAGGAGTGAAAGTTTTTACAGTATTCCAAAAAGGCAAAAATTAGTTTTCCCATTATTACTCGATATATATTTTTCCTTACAAAGAGCATATACGTATATATATGTGTATAGCATAACATAATTTATGGTGGAGATGGCGATCAAACAGTATTATACAGAATGTGCTTTGGTAGAAAACATAGTATATTTAATATAAAATATTTATGATTTTCCAGCCTTGCTAATTGCAATTAAAACAGCCTAATGCACATGCTCATCACAGACTTGCATCATGATATTCCCAGTCTTCTTGCCAAAGTGAACCCAATTTCCACGCTTTCCTGTTTAAGTGTCCCCCTCCACTAATAATGTGCCGGAGTGTCCGGTAACTATCTGAGGATGTGATTTATTGATGAAGTTCAGGGCAAGAGTAAGGAGGCTTCAGTGGGTCAATCCTGCCCTCTACTGGCCCATAAACTCATGGTTCAGTTCTGAGCCTGTTACACACAGATTAATGCGGCTCTGGGTCCAAACAGGAAGTGCCACGCTAATGTTCTGTCAAGGTCATAATTATATGTTTTGTTTTTCCATAAAACAGAATAAACCGTATGGCAGAACTTTGATCTGAAACACGCACAGATATCAGGGTAACTACTTCATTTTGGGGGGAAAAAACAATGTCAAAATTACTTTTTAATAACATTTCTCAACATAAAAGCAAAAACATTTATTGGATCATTTACATGTTCCAAATGTGATTTTCTTCTACAGAACACTTTAAAATAAAATAAATATTTGCAGTCCAAATGTTTCAAGCTCCAAAAAGGAGAGAAACACAACGACAACATAAAAGTAACATAAAAGACAGCGAAATTGAAGTGGACATTTATTCTCTCTCAAATCATATCATTGATCAAACATACAGAGCTTAAATCAAATATGTGTAATTGATACGCAGATTAAAAGACACTTTTGACTTGCATGAAATCTGTTAGTTTAGATGTTCTTACATAAAGCACATTGTTTAAAATGTAACATATACATTTTTCCTGCTATTGTAAATGCATTTAAAGCAGTGATGCACCTAAATGAAACGAAAACCAAAAATGTCAATTGAATTTATTTAATAATACAGTTAATTAGCAATCAAATGTATTTAATAATCAACACTTATATAATACCAAGTTGTAAAACCCTTAAATTCCACATAAGGCACTTTTTATATAAACTTTTTAATTGTAGAATTATGTTTCTACTCCGAATATAAACATTTAAACAACGGCAGTAATAGTCTAACTATCTTACATTAGGGTGACCATATTTTGATTACCGAAAACCAGGACACTCGGCCCGGCAATGAGATACTCAAATGATGCTCGAAGTTTACTCAAAGATTCCTTATTAATTTCAATACTTTTAAAGTATGCCCCCTCTGTATGGATAGAAAATTGTTATATTAGGGCCAGGACAGGACTTGAAAACAGGACGTTTGGTCACCCTAATTTATTTAAACTTAGGCTACATTAAATAATGAAGGAATCAAGTAAAAATGTAATGAACAGGTTAAGTAAATATATCTGTAATAACATTTATCTAAATGCTCCTTTCTCAAGTTATTTGTCTAGTTAACTAATGAGTTTATGGTCTTTGAATTGTTTTTTTTTCTGAGGTAAATGTGACGTTGACATTGTTTAGTTGTTTTATTGATGTTTTGAAACAATAATTGAGCGATTATATGAAATGATACATTTCAGTAATTTGTACTGTATATTTCAATATATAACTTCTTCTGTTTATTCATGTTTATTTTGTGCTATAACAGAGGAAGAAATTATAGGTTCACGTGCCGCTTGAACTGAGCGGCAAAAACACATTTATTGTTTGAACGTCATGATACAATCGACAGAATTTGAAAGCTGAGACATTGATTCATATTAAAAGTAGCAAAGCATAAAGCTTATTGTGGTTATTGTACATCAGGCACTACAAATTATATTAAGTGTTTAGTTGTGTTCACGCATTAACTGAAAACAGATCAATTTCCTATTTGGAGTTACAGAGGGTTAAACACTTTGGGATGACTTGGTGAGACTAAAGCCTCAAAATTCATCTCTTTTACAATGGAAACAAACATGGCGTAATATATACAGGCTTACTTGTTAGTTTTGTCCATTTTAAAGTTCAAAGTATGCAACGCAATACAGTGAGCCTGCTCGCACAGACACTGTGCAAGGTCAGGGAGGATAAGGAGCAGGTCTTGATGGCTCTTGAGGGCCACCCGGACCTGATGCTCCTTGCGACAGCCCTTCTCTGGAGGATTCCCCTGAGGAAGGACCTGCTTTCTCAGGGATGGGGCACCATATGGCACCCGTATCCAGACCTCTGGAACCTCCATGTGTGGTTTCTGGGCGAGATGCGGAGGACTTAAGTGGCCTACCAGTGGCGGAGGTAGACACTACCACTCAAGCTATAGCCCCCTCTACTAGTCACGCTTATGCTTTGGAGTCTGTTCATTGAGTGGTGGTCTTCCCGGCATGAACACTCCCGGAAATGCCCGATCAGTTCTGTGCTCTCCAAGAGGTTGGAGCGCAGGCTGTCCCCCTCCACCTTGAAGGTGTATGTTGGTGCCATCGCAGCACATCACGTTGTAGTTGATGGTAGGTTGCTGTGAAAGCATGACCTGGTCATCAGGTTCCTCCAAGTTAAATCCTCCAAGGCCACGCTTCATCCCCTCCTGGGATCTCTCCGTGGTCCTTTCTGGTCTGCAGAGAGCTCCCTTCGAGCGCTTGAGTCAGTCAAGTTTAAAATCCTGTCCTAAAAAAAAAAAAAATCCTGTCCCATGCTCACTTCCATCAAGTGCCTAATAAGGGCACTGTAAGTAGCTTTGGATAAAAGCGTCTGCCAAATGCATAAATGTAAATGTAAGAGGGTGGGGGACCTGTAGGCATTTTCGGTCAGAGAATCGTGCCTTGAGTTCGGGCCGGTCCTTTCTCACGGAAATGTACCCAAGATTCCCACCACTCCCTTCAGGAACCAGATGGTGACCTTGGAACCCGTAGGAGGCAGACCCAGCCCTCACGTTGCTGTGCCCCGTTCACACACTGTGTGTTTACATAGATCGCTTCAGAAGCTCTGAGCAGCTCTTTGTCTGCTTGGATGCCATTGCCTTGGCGTACCAGTCCCAAGGCGTGTTGTGCCCCTCGGAGTAAGGGCTCACTCCATTCTGGGTGTTGCTTCCTCCTGGGCGTTGGCACCTCTTTGGCAGACACCTGCAAAGCTGCAGGCTGGGCAATACCTAATACCTTCACGAGAGTCTACAATCGCTGGGTGGAGCCAGTTTTTCCCTGTGTGTTGGGTACAAACAGGTAATGTGTGGGAAGGCTGGATCGATGTCTCACTTGCAGCGCCATTCCCCTCTATCAGGGGGATACGGGTGCCTACTTGCTCTTCAGGTGAGTTCCCCACTTGGTGAGCCCTGAATCGAGTTCCTCCATCATCCTTTGGTAGTCAGATGCGGCGGAGGCATCCAATGCTCGGCCCAGTACTCGTGTGGATGCTAGTCTGTCAGCCCTTGTACAGGGCAAGATGCCCATATGATGTGATTCGCCTTGGTAATCCCATATGTGTAGTCTTCCATGGTACGGTTTCCCTCTCTCTTTCCCTGGGCAGTTCTGCTCTGCCCTGTCTCTGAATCAGGTAGTAGCTTGCTCCATCCCTGGCTAGGCAGGACCCACTGCAGAGACCTTCCCTATGTAGCTCTGCCCCGCGGGTCAGTCCATATGTGTATTTCAACCCTCTGACAGGGTGTGGCCTCTGTAGCGTCCCTCTGCATTGGACCCTTTCCCCAGCATTAACAACACTGGTCATTGTTGAAAAATCTGGAAATTGAGAAGCAAAGCACTCACGATATCAAGAGAAATAGCAGCTTCAACCGTCTCCAGAGTAAGCCCTGTCCCTTCCATCCCGTTGGTATAGAGGTCTACTCTCCTTGGGCTTACGTGGGGCGCTGGGTAGCTTGCCAGCATCTGACTCTCTGACACTAGTAACAGTTCATTTTGCTGTGGGGCTTTCCATAGGGACCCCATTACGTCAGTATCGACGTAGAGTCGAATTTGACTGACTGAATGGAAACGTCTTGGTTTCTGATGTAACCCTTGTTTCCTGAAGGAGGGAACCGAGATGTTATACAGCCCTGAAACACTGCTGAATGGCCGGGTCTCGTCTCAGGTATCTCAACCGGACACGCACATTCTATACGCACAAGCTCAATTTTGAATCGACTTCTGACAGAAGAGCTGCACGTTGGCGAGTTCTTACTTTATTTATTATTTAATTTTAAGTTATGGAACTCAGAACGTAAAACAAATATATCTTGTAGCACAAGGTGAAATCAGTATGTACATTGACGATTTGAGGGAAATATGATATAAATTTAATATAAAACCTTGAAATGGCGCTATGTGGCGCGGCTGGATTTTGATCAACTTCCTGAGTCATAGCCGAATGTCGCCCCCGGTGTGCGTACACTCATTGAAAACAATGTGTTTGAATTTTAAAGACGTGGCGTGGCGCTGAGCTTCGCGTCTGGTGTGTGACCCCCTTTATAGTAGGCATGAGCGCCGGCGCCTGCTGACGGCTCTGAGTGTGCAGCCACACAAACAGGAGCGCGCTCAGAGTAACGGCCGAGCTCAATGTTTTGACTGAATAATACGGTTTCTTTCTCGCAAAACCTTATAGAATATCTCCTGAACACTTTCCATATGTGGTTTTTCCATATCATTGCGCGATACATTTGTATATTTTTGTGATGTTTTAGCCTGGTCGCTATTCACTGCCATAATAGGAAGGAGCGTGTGCAGGACTATTTTAAAAATTTCTGCTTTTGAGGTCCAAAAAAGATAGAAGGACACAGGGCACTGGGGCAACATCAGGGTGAGTAAAAGATGGCTTTATTTTCATTTCAGGGTAGCCTGGATGCCAGACGAACTTAGCCCCGCCCACAAAATTTTTTGCACGGGCAGTTCGGTCTGGACTTGATCCATAGAGAAGTAATTATGCCCGAACAGAAACTGTTCGGACCAATGAAATTGTCAGGGCGGGCTTTAGACGATGATAAACAGTAACGTCATCATCAACGTCATCAAAGCCGATTGGGTTGAATTTGTTCTAATCCTAAACGGAGAACTTGTTCGTATATGCATTCACCTTTACTATTTCTCTCAGAAATGATGATGGTGTTGGTAAGTACTCTGTGTATCCTTAAATTCTTTTTTTACAACACCGGCAAAGATCGCTTACACTCATCTTCTTCTTCTAACGTGACTTATTCCAGCGCGCACAGACAGGGTTGCCAAGTTTTTACAGCAAAACTCGCCCAATTGCTACTCAAAACTAGCCAAAAACAAGCCCAATAGCTTTCCGGGTGGGGGGGTTCTCCGGGAAAAATGGCATTTTGGGGGGTAAAATATGTGTTATTTTGGCACGGCTGCTAAATTTCGCATTCCTGGGTCTGTATATCACATAATTGGGGTCGCTTCAACCCGCGGACTTGGCAACACAGTGCAGTTGAGTTCTGTTGACATTTGACAACTAACGTTATGCGTCGCTCCGTTGCTCTGATTGGTTGTAGGTCTATCCAATTGAGGTCTTTCCTGGTTCGGTTGAAACACGCCCCATAATCACAGCCCAACGGAGCAGTATCAGACTCATATTCTGACTAGAATTGAGTATGACGACGTCAGGCTAATTACAGATTGAACTATAGCTTTAATAACGTTGGTTAGCGCAGGGTTGCCCGAGGAGGACCTGCGCGCCAAACACGCTACACTCGTTAATTTGTAACGTTACACCACATATTTGTAGTGCATCCTCCCGTGCAAGAAATAAGTTTGTCACATGTGTTGCACTGTGTGTGTTTTTTAAAAGTTAAATAAAGCCACACTTTTGAGCGCCGCTTACCGTGCTCCATGGCTGCAACAGAACAAACGGGCGTGGCAAGCACTCCCGGAAATCCAGTGGCCACTATGGAAACCAAAACTTGCGCGTTTGGAACCGATGATCGGAATCGAAAACAAATTTTCTAAACGATTCCAGCGGCATCGTTATTTTTTAAACGGTTCCAAGTTGGAACCGGTTCTCGATGCCCAACCCTACTTTTAATACATTTAAACAGTAAAATACCTTTGGAAGTGAAAAAGAACAAGTCATTGTGTAAATTGACATTCCCAGAATTCCTTGCGTGACGCGTCACATTTGATGTATTTTCGTTGAAATCACTGTTTCTCCTTCGTTTTTTCTAATCAGTGTACATTACGGGTTTTATGTTAATTCTAATGTTGTTAAATTAAAGCTACACTGTGTGATATTTTCCCCCATCTAGCGGTGAAAGGGTATATGACCATCCAGTAAATATTAGTTTCTTTTCCTCCCAATTCCGATTTCGTTTGAACTCCTACGGTGGCCGATTTAGTCCAAGATTAACATGGCTTCCAGTTTGATCCAGCAATCCCCCTCTTCACATTCGCCATTGAGTTGTAACGCGTGTGTCCGGGTGAAAAATACGGATAGCTCACTCAACGCAACTGGAGTCGATGCAAACATGGAGGCGATTGACATCAAACAGCCCGCACTTTATTCCCCGCGGAACCCCCACAAGAGTCCGGCACAAACTCCACTTCCGTCCACAGCATTACCCAACAAAACAAAAATAAATGAATGTTAGCAACAGAAGACAGAAAATAATCTGCACACATGGGAGCTCGAGGCGCAGTGCACACACACACACACACACACAGAACGCAGGCGCTCCAACCGGGGCGAACGCTCTTAAAGGGGCCACACTATGTTCCTACTCGCTACAGAGTGTTAAAACGCGAAAGGCGAAGCTTGAATTTACGGGTATGTCCCTCTTTGGCTAATGTACTTTCAAGATGGAGGGGCAACATGGCGACCCCCGTTCGAACCCCTTACCCGTATGTGTTTTCAATGGCATATTATAAACTTACGAGAGTACTTTATTACTTGAAAGAAGTAAATATACATTAATGAGCACATATATTTTTGAAAGAACTAAGTGTTTTTAGCTAAGAATAAACTAAAAAAGTTGCACAGTGTAGCTTTAATGTTTATTACATTAATGCAAAATAATACAAATGTCGTGTGTGTTATGATGGTGTTTGTGCGAATGACACTGTGCACCTTCTATATATGAGTATTGTCCTCCCTTTGATTGATCATGTGACTCTCATCTCCACTGTGATTGGTGGTTGTCAGTATATATCAGCGGTACATAACAGATATTAGTATTTCCAACCCGATCTCACGGCAATTCATACATATTTTACAAGGTAGCTAATTCGTACAAATCTTTGCTAAGTCGTATTTGACGAGTTGCCGAATTTGTACGAATGACCTGCCTCAAACCCCGCCCCTAAACCTACCCGTCACTGGGGTTTAGACAAAATGTACAAATTCGTACGAATTGGTTGTGAGATAGGTTGGTAATTTAACATTATTTCTGTTAATGAAATACGGTTATTTACTGTAAATTGAACTTAAATCTGTAAAAACGATTCTGCTCGGTTGCGGTTGTGCTGCTGCTGTTCCTTCTGTTCCCCCTAGAGGCTACGTTGCGTCCACTGGGTGCTGATTGTGGGTTGGGCAACCGCCTTAAAGACGCCTTGTTTGATGTCCGGAAGTCTCTCATTCTCCTTTTCCACCTGTTCATCTCGGTAGACGGGGCGAAAGCTCCGTGGGAGGCACTCGTACATTTCGCTATGTTCCTGAAAGGAGATGAGTTGTTGACCTAGTTTATGAGTAGTTTTGAGAGCTGGTGGGATTTTTGGTGATGGGTTTCACGTTGTTTATCTTATCGGTAGTTTAGTGTAGCAGCTAGAGGAACCGGAAGATTCACAACGAACTTGTCTTTTGTTTTGGACGGGAGGTAGGCAAGTTTCATCTTTCTTTGCAGACATGTGTAGTCAGGATGTTTTTCTTTGGTTGTTGTTATCCTTCCCACCATGCTCTGTTTGTCAAACTTTCTTTTATTAAATTAATTTGTTGCACTGTCATTTCGTCTTTATGGTCTCTTTATATGTTATATTATGCATTCTCTTGTTCATTTAATGGTGACGTAACATATAAATGGGGGCTCGTTTAGTCAGGGTTTTGGACCATACTTATTCAAGTTTTTTCTCTTTCTTATTTTCCTTTGGTGAAAATCGTTTCCGTGGTGGTATCACTGCGCGCTGTGAGTGCGCATCTGTTTGAATCGCCCTTTGTTCTTAATGGCTGTAGTTTTGGTGCATATTTTTCTTTCCCTTTTTGCTCGTTTAGGGAATTAGTTTTTTTGTCACTCGTAATGTTTGATTTAGACGCGCTTATTCTTGCTCCTTCGCCGGATATTTTGTTAAATGTTACGCGTGATGACCTTGTTAGAATCGCTGGCCACTATAAGCTTGACGTGAGTGGTAGCCCTTCCAAGGCTGATTTGCAGGATAAACTTATGGAAGATTTGCAAGAACTTGGAGTGTTTGGGAAAGTGTCTCCGGATGTATCTACGTCACCCGATCAGGGTAAAGGTCTTCTTATTGATTCGTCACCTTCACCTAGTAAAGCAGCGCTAGAATTGAAACGTTTACAGTTAAGAGAAAAGGAAATTGAATGGGAACACGAAAAAACTAGGTTGGAGGCTGACAGACAGACAGCACGAGAACGAGAAAAAAGAGATCACGAGTTTAGATTGAAAGATCTTGAGTTTGCGCAGGCATTACGTAATAAAGAGCTCGAGCTGAAAGCCTGTGAGGCTGGTGTTCCATTCAAGCCAGATCAATTTGACATAACTCGTAACATTCGCCTCGTTCCACCTTTTAGTGAGAGCGAGGTTGATAAATTTTTTGCACATTTCGAACGCATAGCGACAACATTTAAATGGCCCAAAGAAATTTGGACCATGACGTTACAATGTGTTTTCACTGGAAAAGCGCAGGAAGCTTATTCCTCATTAACTCTTGAAGACGCAGCAGATTACGATAAAGTCAAACATGCTGTGTTACGCATCTATGCTCTTGTGCCAGAGGCTTATCGACAAAAGTTTCGTAGTTATTATAAACCTGAAGCTCTCACCTATGTCGAGTATGTTAGAGAGAAAGAAATGTTATTTGATCGCTGGCTTAGTTCTCAAGAAGTAACAACTTTTCAATCTCTTCGTGATCTGATTATTGTTGAAGATGTTAAAAACGGTCTTCCTCAAACAGTCGCTACCCATGTTAGTGAGCATAAGAATTTGACTCCAGCTCGTGCGGCTGTGCTTGCTGACGAGTATGTACTCACACATAGGCGTGTTCCTTCTAATCCTAAATTTTCACAAAATGCTTCTAGTCAACCAAATGTCTCCAAGATGTCTAGAGGAAACGTGCCTGTTTCTGCCCGCTCTCCAGACCGGCGTTCGTCAGGGTCTAACGCTACATTTCCGACCTGCGCCTACTGTAAGAAACGTGGTCATGTTCTGGCGGAGTGTTATTCTCTGAAGCGTAAAAATAAGGCAGCAGGTCACCCAGTTTCTTCTCGATTGGAGGTGGGTTTGTGTGTTTCGAACATGCCTGTGAGTGGGGACGATGCTAATAATGACAATCGCAGTTTTGCACATTTTATAACGGATGGCTTTGTCTCTTTGCCTGGTGAGTCTGGTGAGTGTTTAAAAATTCCAGTAAAAATTCTGCGTGATACTGGCGCCTCACAGAGTTTTATCGTGCAAGATGTGTTGCCTTTTAGTGAAAAGACTTTTACTGGTGATAGTATTCTTGTACGTGGATTTGAAATGGGTTATGTTAATGTCCCTTTGCATGAGATTTCTCTGGTGTCTGACTTAGTTACTGGCAATGTTACCGTGGGCGTACGCCCCTCCTTGCCTATTGAAAACGTAGCAGTGCTACTTGGTAACGATTTGTGTGGTGGAAAAGTTTTGCCTTGCCCCATAGTGTCTCATGCATCTCTATAAACATGTTCTGATGACTTGTCAATTAATTTCCCCAATGTTTTTCCCTCTAGCGTGGTTACGCGTGCTATGGTGAAAAATGAAAAAGAGAATGAAATTAAGGATCAACTTAATCTTAGGCTGCGTTCACACTGCAGGCTGAAACGACCCAATTCCGACCTAATTTTTTTGCCCTTATGCAACCTGTATCTGATCTTTTCATGACAGTCTGAACGACACAGATCCGATCTTTTCAAATGCGACCCAGGCCACTTGGGTATGTGGTCCAAATCCGATACATATCCGATCTTTTGAAATGCGTCTTCGGTCTGAACTGCCAGGTCACATGTATCCGACCCACACGTCGTTGATACGCGACAAACGTCATCATTGTACGTTGAAGTAGGCGGGAAATTTAAAAAAATAAACAACTATGGCGGACGATGCTGAGACCAGTCAGTGGAAGGGAATTAACATGAGAAGGTTGTAATGGTGCTGGCTCCGTTGTGAAAATAACTTTAATAAAGCTAAACGAACTCCAATGCTGACACCCATATTTGGCTACTTCCGTAAACAACAAGTGACGTCGTTGACCGTTGAGTACTCTTCTGCGCATGCGGGTCACTTCTGGGTCATTTCACGTTCACACAGGAGATCACAAAAGGTCGCATTTAATTGGAAATGTGAACGGCCTTGCAAAAAAATCGAATTTTTTCAAAAAATCGGAATTGAGCATTAAGCCCTGCAGTGTGAACGCAGCCTCTGTGATACTTTTATTGCTCGACCTTCACTCTCTAGCGACAGTGATTTACTTTTGAATTCTGCCTCACTGTTGTTTCCTTCTGATGTTCTTAATTTGTCTATGAGTCGAGAGCAGCTTATTAAGGAACAGAAAACTGACCCATCCCTGTCTTCTTTTTTTTCAGAAGCTAAGTCTGAAGAAGACATTGAGCATTCGCCGCACAGCTATTTTTTACGAGATGGTGTCTTAATGCGCAAGTGGAGACCTCTTATGGCCTCAGCGTAAGATGAGTGGAGAGTTCTTTTGCAAATGGTTGTTCCAGTCTCTTTTCGTGATAAGGTTTTGAGTTTAGCTCATGACCATCACTTTGCAGGTCATCTTGGCGTAAATAAGACCACTGACAGAATTTTACGCCATTTTTTTTGGCCAGGTATTAAAAGAGATGTCGTGAGATATTGCCGAACATGTCATTTATGCCAGATCATTGGTAAACCTAACCAGGTGATTCCGCCTGCGCCTTTACAGTCGATTCCTGTTACGTCTGAGCCCTTTGAACACGTTATATTAGACTGTGTTGGCCCATTGCCTCGAACAAAGTCTGGGAATCAATGGTTACTTACCATCATGTGTAGTGTGACTCGTTTTCCAGATGCTGTTCCGCTCCGTAAAATCACAGCTCCTGCCGTCATTAAGGCCTTGATGGTTTTTTTCTCTCTTTTTGGCCTTCCGAAAACCATTCAGACAGATCGCGGTACTAATTTTATGTCCCGTATATTTGCTCAAGCTATGCGCCAGCTCGCGGTCCACCATGTTACATCCAGCCCGTATCATCCGCAAAGTCAGGGTGCACTTGAGAGGTTTCATCAAACGTTGAAAAATATGCTCAAGTGTTTTTGCCTGGAGTTTCAGCGCGATTGGGATGAAGGTGTTCCACTTGCTCTTTTTGCTGTGCGCGAGGTAGTGCGGGAGAGTTTGGGGTTTAGCCCGTCGGAACTTGTTTTTGGGCACACAGTTCGTGGGCCTTTGAAGCTGTTGAAAGAGTCGTGGCTCGTTGAGCCTAAGGAGTGTCTCAGTTTGTCTGATTATGTGTCTAACATGCGTAGTAGGCTTAGTCGTGCATGCCAGTTGGCCAAAGATAATTTAGATCTTTGTCAAAAGTGGATGAAGCAGAGGTTTGATCAGAAGGCTGTTTCTCGAAGCTTCAGTCCTGGTGATAAAGTTCTGGTGTTGATTCCTGGGATGGGTTCTGCTTTGCAGGCTCATTACAGTGGGCCTTATTGTGTTGAACGGCGAGTGAATGATTTGAACTATGTTATCTCTACTCCAGACCGAAGGAGAAAGACCACACTATGCCATATTAATCGTTTGAAATTGTATTGTGATCGAGAAGGTTCAATTTCTAAGCTCAAATCTCCTGGCACTTCTATTGTCTGCTGTCGAAGACATGTGGTGCTGAAGTTGTTTCTTCACTGGTGGTTGTGAAGCCAGCTAAACATGTGTCTCTGTCGGTACAACAGGGTGCTGTGGCGAGTGCCTTGTTGGAAGATGAGGGTCGAGTTCCATCTGTGGAAGTTATTGAAGGGAGAATGAAGAATTCTGAGATTCTTAATAACCTAGATTCATTTTTGTCTAAGTTGTCCACATTAGAACGTAATGATTTAATCTCCTTGATTAAGCAATATGAGAGTTTGTTTCCTGATGTGCCTCGTCGCACAACGGTAATTGAACATGATATTGATGTGGGGGCCACATGCCCAATAAAACAGCATCCTTATCGCACCAACCCATATAAAAGGTTGTTGATTCAGAGTGAGGTAAAATTTATGTTGGAGAATGGCATTGCAGAATCTAGTAATAGCTCGTGGAGCTCGCCATGTTTACTTGTTCCAAAGAGTGATGGTTCTATGCGTTTCTGCACAGATTTTAGAAGGGTGAATGCCGTTACCAAACCTGACAGTTACTCATTACCGCGTATTGACGATTGTGTTGATCGCCTGGGTTCCGCTGTGTTTGTCAGTAAAATTGACCTGTTGAAGGGTTACTGGCAAGTCCCGCTGACCCTTCGTGCAAAAGAGGTCTCTGCCTTCGTGACGGCAGACCACTTTCTGCAATATACAGCCATGGCCTTTGGCCTTCGAAACGCCCCTGCCACCTTTCAGAGGCTAATCAATGGCGTTCTTGATGGTGTGCCCAATTGCGAAGCCTATTTGGATGATTTAGTGATTTATAGTGCCACCTGGTCTTCGCATATGACCCACCTTTCAACGGTATTCCGCAGACTGTTGGGAGCTAATTTAACCATTAACCTGGCTAAGTGTGAGTTCGGCCAGGCTACTGTGGTATATCTGGGTAAAGTGGTTGGCCGTGGACAGGTGCGTCCTGTCCAATCTAAAGTTGAGGCGATTTTGAATTATCCTCCTCCAACCACTCGTCGCGAGCTCCGTCGCTTTCTTGGCATGGTAGGTTACTACCGGTCATTTTGCAAGAATTTTTCAACTTTTGCCTCGCCCCTCACTGATTTGCTCAGTTCGAAAGTGATCTACAACTGGACTACACGAAGTCAAGCTGCTTTTGAGTCGGTTAAAGCGCTGCTGACTACTGCGACTGTTTTGGCCGCTCCTGATTTTTCCCAGCCTTTTTCCATCACTGTTGATGCGAGTGACTTGGGAGCAGGAGCTGTTCTCTTGCAACATGACGGGGATGGTCTTGAGCACCCCGTCTGTTTCTTTTCGCGCAAATTTAACCGTCATCAGTGTGCTTATTCGACCATAGAAAAGGAAGCCCTTGCTCTTGTGCTCGCCGTCCAGCATTTTGAGGTTTATGTCGGAGGTGCTGCATGCCCGGTTGTGGTTTATACGGATCACAACCCCTTGGTTTTTCTTGATCGCATGCGTAATTGTAATCAGCGCTTAATGCGTTGGAGTTTGATTCTTCAAGGTTACAGCTTGGAGATTAGACACATCCGAGGACGTGACAATGTAGTTGCCGATGCATTGTCTCGTGCTTGAGGGGAACATCCTTGCAAATAAATTGTGAGTTTTATATATAAATGTACTGTGTGCACATTAATATGTATACTTTTCCCCTTTGTTTCAGTTAACAGTTTATGGAGCCGTTGCTGAATGGTTTGTAAAAATGTTCATTTGTAAATATTTATTAATTATGTAGTTACTTTAAATCCCAATTTATTTTTTTAAGGGTGGGGGTGTTACGTTAAAGAGTGAAGTGAACGGTGTTGATTCTGCTCGGTTGCGGTTGTGCTGCTGCTGCTCCTTCTGTTTCCCCTAGAGGCTGCGTTGCGTCCACTGGGTGCTGATTGTGGGTTGGGCAACCGCCTTAAAGACGCCTTGTTTGATGTCCGGAAGTCTCTCATTATCCTTTTCCACCTGTTCATCTCGGTAGACAGGGCGAAAGCTCCGTGGGAGGCACGCTCGTACATCTCGCTATGTTCCTGAAAGGGGATGAGTTGTTGACCTAGTTTATGAGTAGTTTTGAGAGCTGGTGGGATTTTTGGTGATGGGTTTCACGTTGTTTATCTTATCGGTAGTTTAGTGTAGCAGCTAGAGGAACCGGAAGATTCACAACGAACTTGTCTTTTGTTTTGGACGGGAGGTAGGCAAGTTTCATCTTTCTTTGCAGACATGTGTAGTCAGGATGTTTTTCTTTGGTTGTTGTTATCCTTCCCACCATGCTCTGTTTGTCAAACTTTCTTTTATTAAATTAATTTGTTGCACCGTCATTTCGTCTTTATGGTCTCTTTATATGTTATGTTATGCATTCTCTTGTTCATTTAATGGTGACGTAACACAAACGTTAAGGGAACATTCCATTTTAGAATTTTGCAAGCAATTGTTACTTTTGAATGTTCTCTGAATGTAACATTTAACAAAACATTAGGCGAACATCCAGCTAAAGTGTTTTTAAACGCTCCACGAACACTGTATAAATAATGTGTTTGTGAGAACATTGTGAGAACATTATTAACAATCAGATAACTATGAACGTTATGTTAATGTTACTGGAAGAACGTTTGTTCATGTCATTGAGAGAACCTTGCCAGAGAAAGGTCCGAGTTATCTGGTTCTCCTGCTTTTCCTTGATCCCTGATGAGTCGTCTCCTTCAAATCTCAAGCAAGGGAAGTCTTGCATGGAGCTGAAGACACTACACATGTTGTAAAACACACCACCAGCAGGCAAGAGAGAGAATTTCTCCTTTCGTCTTCATGTGAATCGGTGATAAGCGTCCCATTCCCTGCTCTCTCTCTCTCTCTCTCTCTCTCTCTCTCTCTCTCTCTCTCTCTCTCTCTCTCTCTCT
>CM042249.1:2142982-2150482 GCA_023566225.1 Romanogobio albipinnatus | reverse complement strand
TGACAGACTCCGCCCTATTAGGATAGACCCCATCCATGACTGCTGATGGACTCTGCTCTATTAGGATAGACCCCATCCATGACTGCTGATGGACTCCGCCCTATTAGGATAGACCCCACCAATGACTGCTGACAGACTCCGCCCTATTAGGATAGACCCCATCCATGACTGCTGACAGACTCCACCCCATTATGATAGACCCTGCCCACGACTGCTGACAGACTCCACCCTATTAGCATAGACCCCACCCATGACTGCTTACAGACTCCACCCTATTTAGCATAGACCCCACCCACAGTGACCTACACACAGTCCGCCATGTTTATCTCCTCACCAGAGCATTCAAGTCAGAAATGTGTTGTTATTAAAGCTACTAAAGTTATTCAGTCGAGAGCAGTGAGTGATCTTCTGTTTTTCTCTTGTTGTTTGATTCATATTAACAGCACTATCAGAAGTTTAGACTGATATGCAGATCATAAACTCTCATGATGATGAAATAACTTGTCACGTGAGCGTGATAGAGATGATCATCAAAAACAAACAGATGTTTCAGTGTTTGGCAGAGTCTCAGAGGCATGAGCTGTACAGGCTCCGCCCTCTTCTGGATAGGGGCGGAGCAGCAACCCATTTGCATTTAAAGATACATGCACATTTTTCCTTCCACTCAAAAGTGGGCATTTACAACATGATATAATAAATGATCTGTGGGGTATTTTGAGCTTAAACATCAGACACATTCTGGGCACACCTGAGACGTATACTACATCTCGTAAAAAGGGGTGAAATTATACATAATAGGTCCCCTTTAAAGCAAGAAATACTCTTTTGTTCTCCTTCTATCCATTTCCAAACCTCTTGTCCGACACACACTCAGGTCACTCAAACACTCAGGTCATGGGTTTGATATACATGAACTGATCAAATGTATAGCTTGAGTGCAATGTAAAATAATTAAACAAGGAAACAAGACACACCTGGGAGAGGAAAGGAACAAAACTGGCACAGGAAACCAAGATGATAAACGTAAAGTCCATGTGTGCATTTGGCAGACGCATTTATCCCAAGTGTTGTCACGAGTGAGTAAATGATGACAGATCTTTGATTTTTGTGTGCACTGTCCCTTTAATGCTGCGTTCACTCCAAACATGAATAGAGCGTCTGAGTGATTTCATATCAATGGAAAGACCCGTCGACGCGCGTCTGGAGGTCCTGCTGCGCGATAGACGCGATTCCGCCTCATTCGTGCGTCGACCGTCTTGCGTGATTTTATTTGGTGCTTTTTGTGCATTCACGCATTTGAAGCGAATTCAAATCTGACGTCCGAGTTGGAGAATCTTAACTTTGGCGTCAATTCGCGCCGCGTTAACCAATCAGGAGCCTGCTCGCTGCTATCACGTGGTGAAGGGATGTGATGAGAAACCCCACGTAATTTAAAAATACTACTATTGTGTCTCAAAATGTAGTTTTAAGACTTTTTCAGGTGAGAATGTAGTTGTTTAAAGCTCAAATCTGTGGTTTATTTATAAAGAGAGCTCCTCTCTGAACATGTGATCTGGTGTGTGTGGAGTTGAACATGTGATCTGGTGTGTGTGGAGTTGAACATGTGATCTGGTGTGTGTGGAGTTGAACATGTGATCTGGTGTGTGTGGAGTTGAACATGTGATCTGGTGTGTGTGGAGTTGAACATGTGATCTGGTGTGTGTGGAGTTGAACATGTGATCTGGTGTGTGTGGAGTTGAACATGTGATCTGGTGTGTGTGGAGTTGAACATGTGATCTGGTGTGTGTGGAGCTGAACATGTGATCTGGTGTGTGTGGAGTTGAACATGTGATCTGGTGTGTGTGGAGTTGAACATGTGATCTGGTGTGTGTGGAGTTGAACATGTGATCTGGTGTGTGTGGAGTTGAACATGTGATCTGGTGTGTGTGGAGTTGAACATGTGATCTGGTGTGTGTGGAGCTGAACATGTGATCTGGTGTGTGTGGAGTTGAACATGTGATCTGGTGTGTGTGGAGTTGAACATGTGATCTGGTGTGTGTGGAGTTGTGAGCTCCAGTGGATCAGCGGCGCTCAGCGCTCATTAACCCCGGCGAGAGCAGCCTCTCCTCGGCCAGTCCTTCAGCCGCTGGCTCTGATGTCTCTGTGGTGGTTAAACATCAGATATAATTCATCTTGTGTGGATCTAACGGCCCATCTTTGCTCTCATGAATCATCATTTGTTGTCTGCCAAATCGTTTTGACTGAGGGCAAAGAGAAGTTTCATAACTTATGATATTTAAATACACATGCAGTGAAGATAATGTAGGAGTTGCCTGGACCACATTTGTGTGGCTATTAATGTTTAATATATATTTTTAATGAAAATGAAAAGAGGCAGAGTGGTGTTTTATGACATATTTCTCCTGGAGCGTCTTGAACGCGCGTCTATTTCGCTTCAAACGCTCGATTTATACGCACGTCCAATTCACTGTGAATGCACGAATGGATTCAAAATCCATTAGACGTGGTAGACGCAATTTTGACGCTCTATTCACGTTCGGTGTGAACTGTCCCTTTAAGACAGACTAGCACACTGAACATCACTATGGCAAGCCAGTTTAGCTTTTAATAATTCCCAGGATACGATTTTTTGACATCAACAGTTCAATTTTCACTAGTTCAAATGATTCTTGATACTATTACGATGCTAGTAAAAAATGCATTTCTGATGTGTGAAACTGCCATAAGAAATTAATAATTGATATATCTGTATTCAAACTGCATTTGAATGGAAGATCATTGTGATATTTAACTATTGCAGATCTCAAGAATCACATTTTTTACTTGTTGAAAATTAAATTTTGATATCAAGAATTCATATTTCATTAGTGGAAATGTAATTACTGATATCAAAAATAGTAGAAATGTCATTTTTTATATTAAGATCAAGATTTCGGAGAATGATGGCATCATTTTTGATATCAAGAATTTGTGTACTAGTAAAAACTAGTGAACTAGTGAAATTGTAAATGTAAAAATCATATCTTGGTAATGATTCAACGTCAAAACGTTCTTTTTTTTTATTATTAGCCAAGATTTTTGAATTAGTGTTTTTATTTTTGTATTAATTTCAGTTTTAGTTAAAGTTTTAGTAATGTTTTTGTCTTTCTTTATTAGTTATTCATTTTGAAGTGTCTATAAAGTTATTTATTATTATGTTAAACTAAATGAATAATGAGAACTAGCTAAAAGGTTTACACTTCACATAGTTTGGTGACTTTTAATAACTCATATCCGGAGAATTATTAAAAGTCAAATCGGCTTGCCATATCATATCAGATATTAATAATAGTTTAGTAGAAATGTAATTGTTTATATTTCTGCGGGTCATTTAATTGCAGATATCAAGCCTGGCCATCGTTAGTGCAAATCCCATTCCTGATATCATGACTTTGAGGAGTGGAAACTCTCCAGTGCATGATTAACGTGGGGTCGGCTTGCCACACACAGCGTCCAGCGCCCTGGTGCGGTCCCCGCGCTCCCTGACCTTGCCTGCCACCCGGAGGACATCTCCCATTAAAGCGCCGCATTCAGATAAGCCCATTTCTTTTCTTGCAGCATCTCTTTAATGTCAGGCCTGAAATATGAAGTCATTAGGCGATATTAAAACAGTGCTGACAAACTAATTAACAGAAGACATTATACGGGATGGGCTCGATTAATCCGCTTTAATTGCTCTTTTAAATGGAGGCCCCAATTAAAATTAATAAAGATTTACCGGTGATCACACAGAACCACGGCGAGCAGTCTCTGTCTGAAGGGCAGGCAGAAGTCAGGCGTCTCTCTCTTTCAGCGGATCCCTCCATCCCCACGAACCACCAGCTCGCGGAGGCGGCAGGAAACGGAAGTTTTCTTCCCGAGTGAAACGCCTCCCAAACAAGAACAAATGTAGGGCGGGGCTTGAGTGTGTCTGTGGGGAATTGATTGGATGGTTGTGGTTTGCTATTGGCTGATCTCATGTGAGTGACAGGTGGCCCCGCCCTCGTCATCAGAGAAGAGATGAAGTTATTCTGACTCACACAATAACGTCGTGCATCATTTAAACACTGCAACATCAGAATGGATTTGATTTCATGGGGACTTTAAATACGGTTAGGTTGAGTTGCTATAGTTGAACTAAACTGATGACTCTTCTTCATAGCATTCAGAGCAGCCATGAGCTCTTCCTGATGGATGGCACTGAACTCACAGTCTCGTGTCTCCCTCTGGTGGTCAAAGTGAGGAAGCACAAGACCACAGCTGCTCTTCTGTTCTGTTTATCTGGATCATATGGGGATATTTGTATGTCCTCTTTATAGTGTTAACTATCCTGAACGTGAATATAATAATAATAATGTGTTTGATTTATAATATGGAATAGACAGTTTATTTACATAGTCATAAACAGTCATTTCATATAGTTAATCAGTTAAGTTTGCCCAGTCAAAACAATATTTAATGTTACGTTGCATTCGACTTGAATGATTTGTTTTCAGCTGAAGAGGGACTGATTTAATGTTTTACGCTGCTGAAATTTAATAACTACAAAATAACTTTAATTAAAGAGATCATTAAAAGGCCTATAATACATATAGTCCAGATGTTTCTTCATTGTTTCTTTCTCAAATTTAAAACATGGGTCGGTTTCTTGGTTTTACATTGATAATACACTCTAAAAGCAATTGGGTCGTTTTAACCCAGCGAATGGGTTGTTTTAACCCAGCGATTGGGTCGTTTTAGCCCAGCAATTAGGTCGTTTTAGCCCAGCGATTGGGTCGTTTTAACCCAGTGAATGAGTTTTTTTAACCCAGTGAATGGGTCGTTTTAACCCAGTGATTGGGTTTTTTTAACCCAGTGAATGGGCCATTTTAACCCAGTGAATGGGTTGTTTTAACCCAGTGATTGGGTCGTTTTAGCCCAGCAATTAGGTCGTTTTAGCCCAGCGATTGGGTCGTTTTAACCCAGTGAATGGGTTGTTTTAACCCAGAGAATGTGCCATTTTAACCCAGTGAATGGGTTGTTTTAACCCAGAGAATGTGCCATTTTAACCCAGTGAATGGGTTTTTTTAACCCAGCAATTGGGTTGTTTTAACCCAATGAATGGGTTGTTTTAACCCAGAGAATGTGCTGTTTTAACCCAGTGAATGAGTTGTTTTAACCCAGTGAATGGGTTGTTTTAACCCAGTGAATGGGTTGTTTTAACCCAGCGATTGGGTCGTTTTACCCCAATGAATGGGTTGTTTTAACCCAGAGAATGTGCTGTTTTAACCCAATGAATGGGTTGTTTTAACCCAGCGATTGGGTTGTTTTAACCCAGTGAATGGGTTGTTTTAACCCAGCGATCGGGTCGTTTTACCCCAATGAATGGGTTGTTTTAACCCAGAGAATGTGCTGTTTTAACCCAATGAATGGGTTGTTTTAACCCAGGGAATGTGCTGTTTTAACCCAGTGAATGAGTTGTTTTAACCCAGTGAATGGGTTGTTTTAACCCAATGAATGGGTTGTTTTAACCCAGAGAATGTGCCATTTTAACCCAGTGAATGGGATTTTTTAACCCAGCAATTGGGTTGTTTTAACCCAATGAATGGGTTGTTTTAACCCAGTGAATGTGCCATTTTAACCCAGCGAATGGGCCATTTTAACCCAGTGAATGGGCCATTTTAACCCAGTGAATGGGTTGTTTTAACCCAGTGAATGGGCCATTTTAACCCAGTGAATGTGCCATTGTAACCCAGCGAATGGGCCATTTTAACCCAGTGAATGGGCCATTTTAACCCAGTGAATGGGCCATTTTAACCCAGCAATTGGGTTGTTTTAACCCAGCAATTGGGTTGTTTTATCCCAGTGAATGGGCCATTTTAACCCAGTGAATGGGTTGTTTTTAACAGCATTTTTTAGAGTGTAGATTTCTCCTGTCCTTGATATATTTTTTTATTTTAATTTTTTACTTGTATAACTTTTGTTAGTTTTATTTTTTTTATTTTTTTTTAACATTTACTTACAAAATACAAAAGTGAAGAGACATAAGCCAGAAAAGAGAGCCAGAGGTTCAGGGACGGACAAACATTACATTTGAATTTGGAGAAATATAAATAAATAAAAAAAATAAATAAAAAAATTTAAAGCTGCACTATGTAAGTTTTCCATCCACTAGAGGTCGCCTGTTCAAAACAGAGGCGTAGTTTGATGACGTCACGTTTGAGCGCAGACTCTTGGGTCATGTGGTCTTCAGCTCAGAATGGGGACAGGACTCGGGCAGAAATCATGTTGATGTGATTATTAGCGTTACTGTAGTCTGAAGCAGAGCAGGAGCGAGTGTTGTGGAGCTGAGGAACCGCTGGAGCGATTGTTCATAAGATGAATGCAACACACGCCTCGCGAGCAGCGGGACTTTTATTATGAAGCCACAGTCGCCACTTCCGCTCCTCCGCTCATGAGTGTGAGGGAACGCAGCTCTGCTGATCATATTACACACATCTGAGTGTGTGGATGATGGGATGGCGTTACTCTGTGCGTTCTCTCGCCGGCTGCTGTGACACTTGTTCACACTGCAGTGAGAGGAAAGCGCTTCTGCAGAATAAAACCAGAAACTAACGCGGATATGATGTCATCGACAGGCCACGCCCTCACTGGTCCCGGTTCCTCTGTTAAAATAGCATCTCACGATTTACAAATAGTTGCAAACATTTGGGATATTGTAAGTACTCGACTGAACAAAATATATAACACTGGCCTAGTGGTGTCTGGATTTTTTACTCAAAAAATCTTACATAGTGCAGCTTTAAGTTAAACAATACATCTCAAAGTCTTTATTGTTTACTATGAACTGACTCAATATCTCTTTCCGTCCTGCAGTCTCTAACTCATGATGTCATCCTGCAGGAAGTGATGTCATTTTGGAGGGAAATCAGTAGCACACGCATCAGTAAGTATTGATGTATTTGATGAATTCAGTGATTTATGATTCATGTTTTATGGTATGGATGATGATATTGTGTTATAAGCTTCATCAATGCTCTGTTCATCTCATCAGTCTGACACTGACCACATGTTTTAATGTTTGATAAACCCTTAGTATGAGAATGATGTCATGTATGATGTCACTAATGAAGATCTTTGTGTTGAGGTCCGACGGCTCAGGGACATTCCCCCTCTCAGGATCCAGGATATTCACATCAGCTCATGTGAGGACAGTGGCTCAATATTAATATTATAAAGCCACCAGAATATTTGTGGCGCGCCAAAAAAAACGATATAACGACTGACTGGCCGATTTCGAAACACTGCTTCATGAAGCTTCAGAGCGCATCGCATCACTAAAGGATCACACACACGGCCTGTTATCTCTGAGTGCTGAAGATATTTTACATCAAATGTTTACATACTAAAAATTATAGCTGAATTTATAAAAATAACTTCTGTCAAAAGTGTCACACACACTGTGAGTGAATGTGAGTGTGTGTCTGTGTGTGTGTGTGTGTG